>JADBJO010018362.1:27500-35515 GCA_016801955.1 Conus betulinus | reverse complement strand
AAAACGATAACGATGAGGATGTGATGACGAGACGATGAGATGATGAGATGATGATGATGATCATGCGGATTCATCGATCCATGTTATGAGGAGGAAGGTGACGATGAAGATAACTGATTGATTGAGTTGATGATTGATTGATTGATGATTGATTGATTGATTGATGATGATGATTGCATGGGAGGATGGATGGGGGATTGGTTGGCTGGAGGATGACTGATAATTAACACACAAACAGCAACAACAATACCAATAACAAAAACATACAAGCGGACAAACACAACAACACAAGCAAAAGCCCGAAAAATACTAATAATGACTAAATGATGCCACCAATCCAATTACAAGAATTAATGAACATAATACATGAGAGATACGTCTAACGACGGATGACTACGCAAAATAAGGGAAAATAGTTAGAAATGAGGGAGATGTTCTTATGCTTATTATCAAAGCAAATTATCAGTCCAGTTTTCCGTTAAAGACACAACATTCCATTTCATCCTCTCGCATACATATTGAGTGACATCACTACTTAAAAGAAAAAAAGAAATCGACATTTGTCGGTGGTTATATTGGTGCATTTAGCAGACATCCCCAACCAAGTCTGGCCTATTGCCCAGCTAAAACACTCTCAAGAACATTTTTTAGGACCGCGGGTGCAGGTTTGATACTGGAGATTGGATTCAGTACATACCTGTGCCACGTCCTAACGTTATGTAAAAGCAGCAGTTGCAATGCTCGTTTAAGAGGCATAAAAGGCACGATAACCGCGACGGTAAATGTAACAAGTATTTAGGTTTTCTTTGGGTCGATATATGTAAGCGTTATTTGCCTTGCACACATTTAGGAGGGTGCTTCTTCCGACTGCCTCAAGTGCCATGAAACTACACTGCAAGTGTCTGCGTGTCTTGTCTGCGGCCAGTAAACGTCAGGATATGTTACGGAAGGTTAATGGCAAACTTGCCCATGCCCCTTCTTCAAGTCGCCCCAGATTCCAATGGAATCGTCCAATCTTTACCGTGTTCACCCATCTCCCGTGGAAAACAACATGGAAACATTTCATTTTTGTGCAGAGATAATGCTCCCCGTTAGCGTGGTGATCGTGATTTGCCATCAAGTTTGAGTCGCTACAATAACATCCACCGTCCACCCCGTACGTTTTGTGTCAAAGACTATGGTTCCCAGTGTGGTGTTAATGGAAACTGTCCTTGGGTCATATTTACTTGCCCCCTGTTATTTTTCTGTGGAAAGCCTCTAAGTTGTCTCCATGGAACTAACTGCATCAGCTGTTTCCTAATATGGTGTGGATACGTCATAACAACTTAGAATTCTGAGACGTTCGCTGCGATCCTGCCGATGCCTGGGGCTGTGAAGAGGGACCAAAGAAGGGTGTTATTGTGAATTGTCAAGTGAGACAGAGAAAGAAAGAACGTTTGATTTAACAGGGGTAACCTGGGTATCAAGATAACGCAAAACTTGTACATGCTTTTTTTTTCAAAAGGCCGGGCCAAAGAATGACGAAATGGAAGAGGACCCAAAACGAAACGAAGGAAACGAAAGGAAGTTTAATGCTAATAAGCTGTTAGCCAGGTAGCCAAATCGACCGCGATTTGGATACAATTGAAAAAACAATCGATTTCATTGACATGGAGGAAACTCACCAGCCAACAACTAACTTCCTATTTCTTCCTTTGAGACAAAGAAGAAAGAGAAAGGGAAAAACAAAAAAAAACGCCGAACGAGAAAATGTCACTGGGATGCATTGCATCACTGCCAGTTCCGTAGGTAGGAATGCCGGTCACCCCCAGGTAAAACATGGATCAATCAGTGGCTGGCCGAGCGGGACAGCGCCCGCAAAGCCACGGGCTTGGGTCTCTGCATGTTTTTTGTGGCGAGGGGGGTCTCTTCCGACGGATGACATTATTCCGCTGACACGGGTTTCTGTCTTCCGTTCACGAACCCCCAAGAAACACCAATTCGTCCTCCGAGGGGCGCGATAGCCCCCCCCCCAGCCGACACCCCCCCCACCATATTCAAAAAAAATATCATCGTTGAACAACAGAAAGCAACAGCCCTTATGTCCGTTTGAATGAAGCAAACAACAGTCCGGTAACGCTTTAGTCTCCCTCCCGTTTAATCTAGAGGATCAAGCACAATCAACCCTGTAGTCCTCGGCACTGCGGTCAGTATAACGAGTAGCAACATAATGTTGTTACTACTCCAGGTTGCAAACGGCCCGCCGATTGTGTCCGATGAATTGTTCAAGCACTTATTAGATCCCCGAAAGGCCGCACACCGCTGTCAGTTTCTGGATAACTAAGTTTTTTTTGTTAAGGATTATTGAAGTCAAGAGACCCCCCCCACCCACCCCCCTTAACAAAGACCAGTTGAATCGCATTGTTTCTGTTCCTCGTCCTTTTAAGGAATGAGGTTCACTTGGATTGATTTTTTTGTGTCATCATTTTCGCCATGTAGGGCATGATGTTCTTCCCCACCTTCTGTAATGCTCCACCCCCTGTTGTCACTGTGTTTTTATTTTTTTTTTTTTCCCCTCCCCCCCCCCCCCCCGTCGCTTAATTGTGTTTGTTTGACTCGATGCCCGTGAACCATGGCCACTGCATTGCATGTTTCAGTACTGTCGCCCCACCCGAGACCATAGCACCGACCCTCGGTCACGTCGGTTATGTTTCTGCTCCGTTTGTTTTTTCCTCTCCTCTCTCTCTCTCTCTCTCTCTCTCTCTCATCTCTCTCTCTATCTCTCTTTAATCTCGACGAACCTGGCTAGGAGGTTTATTCCTATAGTACTCCCCGATACCCCACCCTCGCTTCCCCGGTTCAGCACAGGACTCCGAATGTGTGTGTTGAACTGAGTCTGATTGGTTTAGTTGAGAACCGCACCACAGTGTTGCTACTCACCACGAAAATGTCCAGCTGGACCAACGCGTCATAACCGTATTTTTTTTTTAGCAGGGTTTGTACAGGGCTGTCTCGCCAGTTTCGCTGGATTTGGTCCAGTAAGTGGATATTGTTGAAGCAAGCAAATAGAGAAAACGTTGCCGTCCTTTCGCTGAAATTAATAAACGGCGCACAGTCGCTTCGTGTCAAACCACCTGTTCCCTGATTTGTTTTTTGAAGTATGATCGAGAGTTGGGTGGTGTGGGGAGAGAGTTAGTAGTATGAATTTGAGATTGAAGTTTGTTTTGAGAGATTTTTTTGAGGCAGTCGTTCGGGCGCTTTTGGGTTCTGTTTTTTTTTAGTTTCTTTTATCCTTTTTTTTTAGGCATCTTTTTTTTTGTCTGACGGCAGCCTGTTGGCTTCGATCGAGAGAGAGAGAGAGAGACTCGAGAATATACAACCCGGGCAAGACAGGGAGTGTGAACAACTAACCCAGTATTGCTAGATGTTTTACGTGGAGTGCCTGCATTCTGTCAAACCTCTTTGACTGCCTGTTTTTATTATGCCATGACAATGGGGGGAGGGTGGGGGCCGGACCTGTGTCACCACTGTCCCCCACTTTGCCCCTTTTGCCGCGCTGCAATGACATTTTCGTCCATAATGGGTGGTGTCTAGTCAAACTGATTTATTTAGAAATGAAGTCAACATCGTTGTTGATTTCCGAATCATCTCATCACGATGGAAAAAGGTTCTAATCTTCTAGCCATAGTTAGACCATAGTTCATATCTCCTCGTTGAACGTTACGTTGTGCTTTTGAACTGACATAATGTTTATTTAGAATTACTAAACATTGGAAACTGGTCCTTTACCTTTACCAGAGGTATTTTCATCACTGTTCCATGCTGCCCGCGCGTGTCCGCGTGAAATCTGGGAACGTGATATCCGGGGAAGGCTTCCCAGATATCACGGCCCCATTTTTTAGGGAACGCGTTCCCAAAATGTACTGTGATATCCTGGGGAGGCCCGTGATATCTGGAAAAACGTGGTCTTTCAGAGCTCAGAAAGGGCAGAAAGGAAAGAAGACGAAAAAGAATGGATTTTCGGAGATAAGGTAGGAAAACAATTTCTTTAGGTGCAATTGAGATCCTTTGGCCCTTCTTGTCATTTTATTTTTTTCGCACGCGTTTTCCAGATTTACCCGCGATATTTTGGGAACGCGAGTCCAGATTTCCACGATTGGAAGTTCAGGAAATCTGGGAACGCGTTCCCAGATATCGCGGTAAATATGGGAACGCTTCGTTCCCAGATAATTACGGTTCCCAGATATTATAACGACCACCGGCTCCCAATTCTAATGTTGCTGTTGCGGCGATACTATTACTCCTGCATACTTAAAAACGCTGAAAGTAATTCAGTACCATCTGTTTTATGCATCTCTTTCACTTTCAAGGAGCTATGGATTTGCGTGCGCTTGTGGTGTGTGTGTGTGTGGTGTGTGTGTGTGTGGGTGGGTGTGTGTGTGGTGTGTGTGTGTGTTGTTGTGTGTTTGTGTGCCTGCGTGGTGCGTGCGTTCGTGCGTGCATGTGCGTGCATACGTCGCATGCGTAAATGCATCTCTCTCTCTCCTCTCCTCCTCTCTCAGTCTCTCTCCTCAGAGTCTATATATCTCTCTCTCTCCTCTCTCTCTATCTCTTCTCGCCTCTCCGTCCTTTTCTCTCTGGTTTTCTCTCTCTCTCTCCCTCGCTCTCTGGCTTTCTCTCTGGTTTTCTGGTCTCCCATGTCTACTGTTGTTCCGATCTCCGCCTCTCTCTCTCTCTCCCTCTCGTCCTCCCTGCTCGGCCTCTCTCTCCCAATCGCTCTCGTCTCCGCTCTCTCTCCTCGATCTCTCTCTCTCTTTCACTCTGTTTGGTGTGGTGTGTGTGTGTGTGGTGTGTGTGTGCGCCGCCGCGCCGCGCGCTCGTTGGTGTGTGTTTTGCATTTGATGCGTGCGGCGCATACATTCGTGCAGTGTGCATCGCTTTCCTCAACCATCCTCACCTCCTCTCCAGTCTGGTCGTCCTCTCCCTCTCTCTCCTCTCTCTCCCTCAGCTCCGGCCTCTCCCTCCCTCTCCCTCTCTCTCCTCTCCCCTCTCCTCTCTCGCTCTCTTCTCTTCTCTCTCTCTCTCGCTCGTCTCTCTCGCTCGCTCGCTGTCGCTCGTGCATCGCTCTCGTGCTTTCTTTCTCTCTCTCTGTCTCTGCTGTCTGTCCTGTCCTGCCTGTTCTCCCTCTATCTCTCTCGCCTCCGCTCCGCTTCCTCTCTCCTCGCCGCCTCCCCTCTCGACCTCTCTCTTCTCCATCTCTCTCTCTCTCTCCTCTCTCTGTGTGCCGCGCGCGTTTGTTCATGTAGGATGTATGCATGGTATGTTAAGTGTATGTATGTAATGTCTGTATTAGGTTGTGGTGTGTGTTGTGTGTGTGTGCTGTGTGTGTGTGTGTGTGTGTGTGGGGGGTCGGTGTGTGTGTGGCCTGTGACACCTCGTATGACAACCAGGCAAACAATACAACGCAACTCGTTTACCCATTCCAATTCTGAATCATTTCCCATTTGATCTGCAACAGTAAAGATAAGTATACGTTGACCCCAACATCACCAGTATCATTCAACTCCGCATTAGGACCCTGAAAATATAGCATTTACAACCCAAAATCCCCCCCCCCCCTCCCCCCCACCCCCCCCCCCCACCAATGCATGGCTAATGTGGTCTTCCAGAAAAGGACAATACACGTTCCTTGCTCCCTGGCTTGGAGGATGGCAAGTTTTTCTCATGAAGGAAACTAACCCTTCCGCCCCAACCTCCACCCAGACCCATACGGCCCCTCCTCGGCACGTCGCTCACAAAAGGCAGAAGCTCGATCACATCCTCAGTCTCTGTAGAATGGAGACCCACAGCTGTTTCTGAATGAGAAGAAAGTGCCATGCTATCTTTTGACCCGTGCCGTGTGATCGTCGGCGTTTAAATGGCATAAAGAGTTGTCTCTATTGGTGTCTTAAGTATGTACGACAGTATTACAGACCCTGGGCTAGGGTTGCATTGTTTCGCGATGGACGCCTGATTGTCCAATCTCGTTGGATTTCAGCTAAATTAAAGTACGCACGCAACACACACACACGCACGCACGCACGCCACCCAACCCCCCCCCCCCCACCACCACACACACACACGCGCGCCCGCTATCGCACCCACGCACGCACCGCACTCGCACGCACGCACACACACACACCACACCACAAACACACACACACACAGAGATTGGAGGAGAGAGAGAGAGAGAGTAGGTTTTAGACGATGAGAGAGAGAGGGGGAGAGTAGTTGAGAGGAGCAGACTTGGAGAGAGTTGAGAATAGAAGGATTAGGAACGGTTTTTCGCTTATCTCACATCCCCGTTATCTGGTATTTGGTTATTTCGAGAAAGAAGGGAAGGGATGAAGAAAGGAAAAGGGAATAGAAACAGTATGATGAAGGAGGTATCCATGAGAAGGAGATCAAGGAGAAGAAGGAAGGAGAGACGAGAGAAAGAGGAGAGGAGAGACGGACGAGAGAGGAGAGACTGGGAGCGGGAACGGGAGTGGAAAGAGAAAGAGAGAGAGAAAGAGGGATAAAGAGAGAAAGAAGGGAAAGAGAGGGGGAAAGAGAGAGGAGGGAGAGGAGAGAGAGAGGCGGGAAGTGAAGGAAGGAGGTTTTGAGGAGAGAGGAGAGAGAGGAATTGAGAGATCAGACGATAGGAATGTTCTTCATCGAGAGTCCTTTTTCTCTTGGTTTCCTATAGCTCTCCCCGAGAGACCCGCCCCTTCTCCCGACTCTGTGAGAGAGAGAGAGGTGTGTCATCACTTTAACAAAGCTGTGAGGAGCGGACGCCTGAACGCCTTCACAGGTCAGAGATCTTCTTCTTCTTCTTCTTCTTCTTCTTCTGGTCATGCTGCTCAATTACAAAGTCCCGTAGCTCGGGCAAAGTCAGCGGTCCGTCGGAGCGAGTCTGTCTGCCGTTCCCCACAGCTTTTCTTGAAGTTCCACTCCACCGGGGGGCAAAAACTCACGCCGCAGGCTGTCGAACGTGGGACAGGACTGAAGTACGTGGGCTGGGTTTTGTGGGCTAGTGCCACATGGGTACTCATCTGTGTGCGATATGTTCAGGCGATGGAGGTGGGAGAGCAACTGACAGTGTCCAGTTCTTAGTCAGAAGATGGCGACTTATTTGGTCGCGCTCACGATGGTGAATGTCACCCTTCTCTACCTCCACCTGTAGTCTTACTGGTCAAAAATCTAAGACTCACGTACCATATACTGATAGTCATGGGGGAAAAGCAAACTCTAAAACATCCGGGGGGGGGGGGGGGGGGGGCGGAGAGAGGGATCCTATCTCTCTCCTTTCTCCGCTCTAACCTTTTCTATAATTATTATTATAATGAATACTTATATAGCGCCTATTCTCGGCTAGAGACCAAGCTCTAAGCGCCTTACAATTTCATACTCCTTTACACAACAGGCTGCCTACCTGGGTGCTGTTGACTAGAGAGCTGCCAGCTGGCGCTTCATTTAGTCGTTTCCCGTGTCATGCAGTCCGTATCGTATCGTCGTTCATATCGTTCACTCAGTTTCCTTACTTCCTTCATTCTTTTCATTTCTTACGCAGGGTGCATGTTAAGTGTAACGTGTCATCCATACCAACGGCCAAACTGGCCTCCTCTTCCGAAAGTTGGTGATGGGATTTGACGTGTGTGCATGATGTTATGCGTGCGTTCACACACGGAACCTTGGTTTATAGTCTCATTTGAAGGACTTTTTGGGAAATGGAGTCAGAACCAATGTTACCTCCGAAACGGCCCGGTGGAGATTCGAACCTGCAACCCCGGGATCACCAAGATTACGAGTCCGCGCGCTCTACCAACTGAGCTTTTCCGGCCCTGTGAAGTGATCTTGGAACAGTTCACTGATGAGTGGACAGGCAGGGGGTTTCAAACCGTAAAAACCAGCATCATGAGTACAAAAAATGTTCACGACCGTTGGCGCAATAGGTAAAGTCTCTTCTGGCCACAAACTCAAAATACCATACCAAGACAAAAATAAGAAATGGAATA
>JADBJO010018362.1:0-2500 GCA_016801955.1 Conus betulinus | reverse complement strand
TGGTAAGCGGATTACTCCTACACGCCCCCCCCCCCCCCCCACCCCTCCTGCCCTCGTAATCGTGTTTATGGAAGCCTAATGGAGTTCAGCTTTCGTGAAAGTCATGAGGGCAGGAATGGGGGACGAGTGGTTTGTTTCGCAGTCTATGTCTCGGGTGTTGTGGAGCTCCTTTTTTTGGGGGTGCTCTATCGTCTTACCCTCTGTGTGAACACCAAGCTTGCTTCGTTACACTGTATTGTGGTTGCCCCATAGGAAGCCATGGTCACGTCTATAACAGTCAGCTCGTTTCTTCTTGACAAAACAAAGTAAAAATGTCTGCTTAGTACAGACAGAGAGGAGAGAGAGAGCGATCGATGCGATGAGAGAGAGATGAGAGAGAGGAGTGAGACAGACATGACAGGGGACAGACAGACAGGCCAGCCAGAGACAGGACAGACAGACAGAGACACAGACAGACAGACAGACAGGTGACGAGGACGAGAGAGAAGAGAGAAGAGAGATCGACAGGCAGACAGTAGCGCGCGGCGCGCGCGCCGCGCGCGCGCGCGCGAGCGCGAGAGAGAGAGATGCGAGCCACGAGCGAGGGGACAGAGGACTTGAGAGATGAGAGGAGAGGGAGGAGAAGATGCGACGAGAACGAGAGAGAGGCTGGTGCTGCACGCAGTGCAGGTGTGATGTTTGGTTGTTGACTTGTGTTATTGTTTGGTGAATTGTGATGTGTGACCGAGTAAACCAGAAAATAATAACACCAAAACTCTGGGGTAAACACGATTACGCTGCTTTACCTAACACCATATACAGGCTCTTACTACACACACACACACACACCACACCACACACACACACACACACACACACACACACACACACACACACACACACACACACACACACACACACACCCGAGGAAACTGTAATATAGATCCACCCCCGTGCGCGTTTTTGCGAATCGCTGTGTGTGCTGGTCGCCCAGAATACGTCAGAGGGAATGAATAACTCTGCATGAACGAGAAGAAGCTATGTATAATGTTATCATGGGCGTAAGCTGTTGTTCGTTGTGTCGTCGTTGTTGTTATTGCTGTTGGTTGTGTTATCGTTGTGTTATCGTTGTTGCTTCTTGTTGGTCGTTGTTGTGTTATTGTGTTTGTTGCTGTTGCCTGCTGTTATTGTTCTTGTTGTGTTACTGTTTATTGTTGTTGTTGTGTTATTTTTTTGTTGTTGTTGTTGTTGTGTTGTTTTTCGTCGTCGACGTTCGTCGATGCTGTGGTTGTTGTTGTTACCACGCTAGTATCCTTTCTTTGTGCAACGCTATCATAGAAAAGGATCCTCAACACCAACTGTCCTCCATGGGACTTATTCATCTGTGTATGTTTTACTGGGTTCAGTCAGTTGGTCGGTCAGTGTAGTAAAGCAAGTCAGGTCAGTCAGTCATTGGCTGAGCGGTCCATCATGGTATCAGATCTTTCATACGACTCAACTACAAGGATACTTCAGGATGGTTCACTATAGTGATTCCGCTTCCTTCTCAAAACAAACTTAAAACTGTAGTCAATTCAGTAAGGGTCTGCATTTTCTACCATGGCTATTCTAAACGCAAGACATGCACGCCCACCGCCTTTCGGTCTGTTTTCTGACCTTTTGGACAGTAAAAAACGCTTATTACATTTTCTGGCCCCACCCACACCCCCCACCCCCCCCCCCCCCCCCCCCACCCCCCCCAGTCCCCCCCTCGCAGCCCACCTGGCGTGACGTCTCTCAGAGAATGCACGTTTTCCCTCTCGGTTAGTGAGCCGACTGTAGGAGCTGAGAGAGGTGTATGTGATGGGCGGAGCGAACCATTTAGTCAGTACAGCCATGTTGGGTTTGGGGATCCCGCCAGATAGAGTTGTTTTTTTTTTTTCTCCGCTGCTTCCTCGTTGGTTTATCAAGTGATGTAGTGGGTGGTCTGCCTTGGTAGACGACTGGGACTGGCGGGGGCCATGGCGGGCTGCCAGTAGTTGACTTCCTTTCGCCTTCTTGATCCCGTTTATACTATTGACAGAGCTCTATTGATGCCAGCGTCGTACACCTCCCCCGACCGTTGCTTGGAGGTTTTTGAAACCTTGTCGTTTCTATGACGACGAGAGCTATTCTGCCTAATATATTACGTTGCACGTTTTTGACTTTTTGCTTGTTTGTTTGTTTTTGATTGTTTGTTTGTCTTTCTGTCTGTTTTGGTGCTTGCCTGTGTTGTTGACTCAGAGACGCAGACATTTGATATGCAGTCGTATGGCTTGCCATGGGCGGTAGGAGACGTCATACTGTTCAGAACGGACTCATAGTAGAGTAGGGTATAGGAGTATGGGACTCTTACTATGCCCCTCTGACCCCGCCCGATTAAGCTACGCTGGCTGTTATACGTTTTACTCACGCGGTCCCAGCATTATCATCACATAAAATGCGAAGATAAGAGGAAAGCGTTGATCTGAGATCACACTATCGTCCAGACAGGCCAGTAAGA
>JADBJO010018361.1:32500-35517 GCA_016801955.1 Conus betulinus | reverse complement strand
ATCACCTGGACGGACATCTTCTCTCGGTAAACACTGGTGTCACGATAACTGGTTGTGATGTTTGACGCGCCAGGATCAGTCGAAGAAGAACTACTACCGTTTAATTCCCTTTGCCCTCGATTTTGAAGGAAGACAGGGCCGTTTCTTCAGGAGAGTGTTAAGGACACTTTCTCACATAGAAAGAAGACCGTTTTACCGGCGTACTGGACAGGTGGTGTGTCTACTTATCGCCCTTCTTTTTGTCCGCTTTGAAAAAAATCTGTCTTGCTGGTAGCCAAGCAAGGGAACCCATCAGAGAGAGAGAGAGAGAGAGAGAGAGAGAGAGAGAGGAGAGAGAGAGAGAGAGAGATGACACCGGACAGTCATTTTTGCCGTCCATTTAGCACCTGAGCCCCTTGGACAAGAGGAGAACAATTGTATTCGTTTCATGAGAGAGGAGAGAGAGAGAGAGAGAGAGAGAGGAGAGAGAGAGAGAGAGAGAGAGAGAGAGAGTCATCTTTTTTCATTGTCCATTTAGCACTTGAGCCCTTTGGACAACGGGAGAACAATCGTATTCTTCAGAGAGAGAGAGAGAGAGAGAGAGAGAGAGAGCGAGCAATGCTCGGGGCCTCTTTCCACTTTGAAGGTCAGAATTTCCAATCGATTCAAAAATTCAAGGGAAAACCTCCGATAGTTGTTTTAGTTTGTTTCATTTTATAAAGCGTGTATCCATTGAGTTACAGCGTTCTTTTTGTTTGTTTCTTTGTTTCTTTGTTTTTTTTTCTCTTTTTTTTTTGCTTTTTTTTTTCTTTTTACCAAAATCGGTTGTGGTGTGGTTTTCATTTACATTTGTTTGTCACTGTAAAAAGAATATCACTATTTGCATAATGTAGTCTTAGAATGGCTTTTGAAGTGGCGGTGGATTCCGTGATGATTTTTTCCTGACCTGCATATACAGTGTTTCAGACTCAGCATCTCAGCGATTACAATTTTTCACTCCGGAGTTTGAGAGACAGCCTCTGGAATGCAGGCGACGAAGTACGCATCTTTTTTTTTTTTTTGTAATCATGCATATCTGCGACCCAAATAAGTCAGTTCTAGCGCACTTCCAGTCACATATATTTTGAATGAGACAATGTTTGGGCATAAGATCCCAAGTTGGCTTCTAAACTAATACAATGAATGGGTACATGGCTTCATATGTTTTGCTTGATGCATACTCAAGAATGGATTATGAACACCCCCCCCCCACCCCGCAAAAAAAAAAAAAAAAAAATTATAATAGAATAAATAGATAAAAACAAAAAAAGTTTGAATTTGCACATTGTTGTTAACAAATCAAACAAACAAACAATAAAGCCCATAAACAAATATAAAACAAACATAAGAAAACCCTTTGCCCTTTGGCTATAGAATATGTACCTTTTGGTGTTATAGTGAAAATTAGTTGTGACGCGGTTTTAGTCGTCACGTTTGTTAAGGTGACAATCCGTTTCGCTCACGTGTACAATAAACAGTGTATCAAGAGACTACACGCAACTGAAGAAGAAAAGAAAAAAAGTTCTACAAATTGCTCGACAAAAACATACAAATCAAAGCCAGACACATAAGAAATAAAACAATTCATATGCATTATAGTATGTAATCCTTTAACATTGCAGTAGATAAATGAATCAGGTTGTATTTTCTCACACGTGTCAGCACAACACGATTTTGTCATTTCCAGAGGATGAGAATAGTAAACAACCATTTCCAAAAACACATGACTATCTGTGATATAGACAGACGTGACCAGCACTTACATCACTGTGTTTTCCTCAAAACACACGACCTTACGGCTAGTTTCACGTGCTGCCGATGTAAAAGCGTTGGGTTGAAACAACAGGTGTCAGCTGTCCGCTGATTCCCCTCAATGTTGAGGCCACACATCAAAGATACATTTTGGACTGGCCGAGTTCCTACCTTTATTCAACAAGTCCACTTTCAGTACTTACGATGTATCACTTAGATGAGGAGGCAATTAAAGACTAAACGTAGCATGTTCATCATCACTTCCTGGCTCTCTTAAGGTGAGGTGCAAATTTGTCCTTTAGTCTCGCAACCTAAACAAGAAGTCCTCTTCAGTGAAAATGCTGGTGCGTCGTAGTTTGCGTTTTACCTTTAAGAATGTCTATTTTAACACTTTCCTGCACCTTAAGCAAGAAGTCCTCTTCAATGAAAATGCTGGTGCCTCGTAGTTTGCGTTTTACCTTAGAAATATCCATTTTAACACTTTCCTGCACTTTAAGCAAGAAGTCCTCTTCAATGAAAATGCTGGTGCCTTGTAGTTTGCGTTTTACCTTAAGAATGTCCATTTTAACACTTTCCTGCCTTAAGCAAGAAGTCCTCTTCAATGAAAATGCTGGTGCCTCGTAGTTTGCGTTTTACCTTAAGAATGCCCATTTTAACACTTTCCTGCACCTTAAGCAAGAAGTCCTCTTCAATGAAAATGCTGGTGCCTCGTAGTTTGCGTTTTACCTTAAGAATGTCCATTTTATCACTTTCCTGCACCTTAAGCAAGAAGTCCTCTTCAATGAAAATGCTGGTGCCTCGTAGTTTGCGTTTTACCTTACGAATGCCCATTTTAACACTTTCCTGCACCTTAAGCAAGAAGTCCTCTTCAATGAAAATGCTGGTGCCTCGTAGTTTGCGTTTGCGTTTTACCTTAAGAATGTCCATTTTAACACTTTCCTGCACCTTAAGCAAGAAGTCCTCTTCAATGAAAATGCTGGTGCCTCGTAGTTTGCGTTTTACCTTAAGAATGCCCATTTTAACACTTTCCTGCACCTTAAGCAAGAAGTCCTCTTCAATGAAAATGCTGGTGCCTCGTAGTTTGCGTTTACCTTACGAATGCCCATTTTAACACTTTCCTGCACCTTAAGCAAGAAGTCGTCTTCAATGAAAATGTTGGTGCCTCGTAGTTTGCGTTTTACCTTAAGAATGCCCATTTTAACACTTTCCTGCACCTTAAGCAGAAGTCGTCTTCAATGAAAATGCTG
>JADBJO010018361.1:12500-20000 GCA_016801955.1 Conus betulinus | reverse complement strand
GCAGCAAAGTCAATGCCTTTGTATGTGAACTCCCCTCCCTTTCAGATCACCAACACAACAAACATTTCTATCTCGCTTCCTCTCGTGAGCAGCACAACCTCGTCAAATGCACACCTAGAAGTCTGTCCCATGCAGCACCTGACTCACCAACTACTGGCCTGTGATGTGAACAGTCAGTGCAGGGGACTGGAGAACACTGAGACATGGTACAGGGCGACTTGCAGTATGTCCCAGACACTGAAACAGCCTTACTTTTATTGTGACGTCTCTGGCGAGTTCGTGCCTTACAGTTCTGGTGTGTGATTTTCGAGACGACTGCTTGGGTGGAGATGATGAAGATTTCTGCGAAACGCCTGCATGTGAAGAATACACACTATACTGTGGACAGGGACAGGTCTGTGATTCGGAGAACCTTTGTGTTGTTTTCTTATAGTCTGCGTCTGTAGATCCCTAGTTCCGTCATCTGTTGATCGTGATGTTTGCTGTAAATGCTAATGGATTCAAGCATCAATAAATAGACGTTGTTCGGAAATCTGCAAAGGAAATCACTTGCGTTAGACCTCACGTTTAGACCGACGAGAGTGATCTTACCTTCTTTTGTAGCACAGGTGGCTCTAGTGGTCACGCACAAAGCAATTTAGCCCCATCAGTCACCTGAACAGTTCAGTGAGGGAGAGAAAATGCGATACATGGCTGTGAAATCGTGCGCCGGCTATGTGTGCAATCAATATACCGATGGTTATTCTGGCGTGCAATTTGAGCAGACTATTTGACACTCTAGATCTTTTTGCTTGACCCATGAAATGAGAAGCGCTCGCTCTGTTTGCAATGGAAAGACACACGTTAACTACCTCTGACGCTTGCCTCGGAACAGGCGTATTTTGTTCCATCAGTCAGCCTAACAGTTGAATCAGAGAAAGTAAATGCCAAGACATGGGCATCAAATGGTGCACCTATCATGCAGACACTGTGTTACAAACGGTGCAACTTCACTTGCTGTTATCATCGATCAATTCAGATTTCCACGTGCTGGGTTTGGCGTGACGTTTGTTAACCAAATGACCCACACTTTGCTTACTGAGACTGACCTATAAGCTGAGAAAAAGGTATCTCTAGTGGCAATGGAAAAAGAGCGGTTATCATCCTTCCATTTTTTTTTTTCAACCCTGGAGCACGTCAATATCAACCATGAGTAGTCATGCCTGAGGAAACATGAGTACTTATGAGTGTTTAATGCTGCGGTGTAGCATTGGCGATTTTAGGACAGTGCGGTCACTAGATGTATAGCCCGAGGGGGGAATCGTGTCATAATTCATGCAATTGCGCACTTTGTGACAAGTTTTTGTAGTTTGGCATGGTAATAGTATAGATACAACGTATAGAAAAAAAAATCGGATACAGGTACAGTTTGTCCGCTGTTGGTTTGTGTACGCAAAATCTAAAGTGGCTTCAAAAATAAGTAATGCCAAAGTTGCAGCTCTTGTTACCAGTAGAGGCATGTAAGATTACACCAACGTTATATTTTCTGGTGCAAGCAATCCGCATTTGATCTCACTTGGGCATTCTAAAGCTATCATCATGGTCAATGTCATTTCAGTTAAAAAACATAACTTTCAAACTGATCAATCTCAAAGATGGTATCGTACTCTTTACCTCTGTTCACATCTTCTGTTCAAGTAGTTGAACTCATGACTCTAACTCTTCGGAATACAGCACAGAACTCAAAACGACCCTCCATGATGCAGATCTTGTCATAATTTCTAACAATCACTAGCACTGTTTTTTTTTTGCAGCCTCCCTCACACTTGTACGCTGGACTACAGCGAAGTCCAGCACGATGACACTTACAGTTTCCCTTTCAAACAACCGCGCAGCCACAGTTGAACAGCAGAGAGCATTTTTGCTGGGGTCTGGCAGGCTGGCCCAGTATGATAGTCATGCCTTTGTTTCATCATCCATTCCAGCCCCCCTCGCTCGAGTTCAGAATGATAGGAGATTGGGACAGAGCCCCTCCAGAGAAGTAAGAAACGCTCGTGTTGCCTGCTTCTATAATGCATGTTGAGCTGGTGGAACTGATTCTAGAGGCCTGAGGCCAATAAGAGACCACCACGTTCTTGTTCCATTGGCTGAAGTTGACTTAGGTGTGTGTGTGTGTGTGTGTGTGTGTGTGTGTGTGCGTGCGTGAGCGTGCGCGCGCGCGTGTGTTGTGTTTGTGTGTGTGTGTGTGTGTGTGTGTGTGTGTGTGTGTGTGTGAGATCTTTTTTCATTCACTGCACATTAGCACAGTCAAACGTTCCAGATAATGCATGCGTAATGTGAAGCTGGCTGGATGCGATGGGGACCAGGCATTCCATGCCGTCTGTCTGCCAATGATGAAGCGACGTGCCTGGCTGTGTCGAGGTTACCGGCAGTTAACAGATGTGATGAAGTGAAGTTTCTCTGAACGTCTTCCCCCGACCCAGAACCCCTCCACAACTTTGGCAGATTTAACTGATGGAAAGAGATGGACAGCAAGAACTACTGCATCCGTGTCCGCGGGCCAGAGGCAGGCCTAGTATGGCCCTGCTCAGCAGCAGCGCATGAGTGTAGCATCATTCGGATGACAGCTTCTTCGTGACGACAGGGAGACAAAGTTAATGTATCAGTTGTTGTGTTACTGAGCACAGGGCCAACAGTTGTAGTCAGGAGATGATACCTTGCATCAGTGGCACTTTGCATTAGCTCTTCGCTGAGGCCTGGACATGCTGGACATGCTGGACACCCTCGCTGGACATGCCATTCTTGTTGTCAAATTCTTTCAGAAATTTCAGCCGTTCAGTTCCTTTTGGAATGGGTGTCTGTGCTGGCACCCAAGTCCACCTTCGTTCGACTCCACTCTGCTCGGCACGAGTCTGTGGTTTGTCCTGGTGTGTGTCCTAAACAGCACCAGGTCTTGCTGTGTTGTTGTCTCCTGGCTCTCCAAGAATGACAACACCTACATACAGGTGTAGTATCAAACACAGTGGCACGCTGCGGTTTCACAATACGGATGATGGCCGATGTGTCCAGTACAATGACGGGGCTTTTATTGGCTACAGGAGAGTGCGCTGGATCACGTTTCCCCGATCACACAAAGAAAGAGGCTCACGTTGATTTTCATGTCTGAAAAAGTCATCTATATCACCTCAGGTCGTCTTAGCAGGGACAGAAACAATTTGGTGATGGGCGCCGTATTTGCCCTGGCTGATACCAATTGTCAATAGCCTTCTTCAGGTCCACAGGTGGTCGGCGGTCAAAAGTGTACAAACTTGCTCTCTGGATAATACCAGACAAAGGTTTGAAGCAAGTTTCAATCACGTCCATCAGAAACTTTCTAAGCATTGTGTTTCTGATGTAAGAAGCTTCCCTCGAGCAATTGACAATAACAGGGGTCCCATGACTCCGCCAGTGCGCAGTGTGCACTGGACCTGTCTCCTTGAACGGGTTTATAGCTGTTCCCTCTTCATCAAGACAAAGCAGGACTTGCAAGTCTTGCAGGATTTTTTTTTTCTGTTCAACAATTGCAGACTCTGCACGTCCATTTCTTTGTTTGAAACAGAGAGACTGGCATTTTCAAATTCAATTCACCTTCAGTTCCTCGGGTTTTGAAAGCTCAGTCACGTCTTTCATCTGCGGCTGACCATAGAATCCTCTGGCTTCACTAGCCTCCTTCAGGAGTTTGATGCTGTGGACATAGATGATGCTTTCTCAGGAAAGACAGGGAAAATCCCAGCTGTTACCCTTGGTCTGACATTCTCTGCTGATCGGTCCAGTAAGAAAAATCCAGAGTAAGTCACTTGCAAGTCTCACAGCTCTTCTTTCTCTTCAAACACGACTGTGTATAGGTGCTGGGGCTATGTACCCTCAGATGTCCTTGTGTGGGGATTTTGAGCAAACGCTGGCCTCACTAGTCTAACATCCGTCACCAGCATATTCATCGATGAAGGACACAACAACATAATCCTCCAGAAGCTGAACAGTGGTGTCTTTCGGAACATCCACGTGGAGATGTGGAGGGTCCCTCTCCCCCTCCCCCCCCTCCCCCTTCCTCGTCCCCGCCCATGTTGTCATGGGTAACATGACTTGTCAGTGCTACTGAAGCGCCATGGAACTCAAGGTGTCCAGACTCATCAGGGTTGTTCACTGCACTAGTCACAGATACTCTCTGCTTGACATCGGCAGGCACAACGACCCCATCCTCAGCCCACCATTTTGAGACAAGATTGAAAAACAGGGGAGGAGGTGGGGGGGGGGGCGGGGGGACGAAAGAAGAATGACAATGAATAATCAACGAAATGGATGATAAAGATGAAATCCTTCACGGGCAGCTTATGAGGACCATTGTACCCCATCTTGAAGACATCACTATTCATATCGCTTGCTCCGAGGCCTTTCGACCGCTGATTGGGACTCGTCACGTTGACAAGGCTGATTGTGTCAGTGCTGCCTTGGCGTGAAACGGAGAGATACCACAGTCTATAATTCAGTGGTATTCTCACACCATGTACCAAGGGTTCAATAACAGAATCCAGCAGCACCCTATACGCAGCCAGTGAAGGATAGATAAGTAAACTGAAAAGTTATTGCTCTAAGGAAACAGGTTGCTAAAAAAAAACTAAAATCATAATCTAAAAAAAAAAAAAAAGTACTCTATCCGCCAAACATGAACAGGCGGTTCACAAGACAAAACACGACGCGTTTCGACCTCTTCTTCAAGCAAGAAAAAGCAACACCCAAGATAACCAAAATGAACGAGAAAAATAACTTATATCTTTGAATTCAGCACTTGAGGATCTATTTAAGGATGCTTGAGAGGTCAAAGGGTGACGGCAGTCAGAATTCCTTCAATGCTCATCTTGTATGTGTGTGTGTGTGTGTGTGTGTGTGTGTGTGTGTGTGTGTGTGTGTGTGCGCGCGCGCGCGCGCGCCTTCAAGAGAACTAGCTGACGGTTAAAAAAAAAACACCCATAATTTGGAGAGAAGTAATTGATTCAGAACACTTCAGTGTTTACACAGGTAAAGATGAGTCTATCATAAGTGCATTTTTTACGCCCAGTTCAATGTGAAGTAATCATATTCGTGTACAAATCCTGGTTTTTCTATATTCTTTCAATATGTAATGCAAAGACCACAGGTTTCTAAATGTTTATTCCAAACTTGTTTGTGTTATCTTTCGTTCTGTTAATATCATGATGTTCTCCAGGATCACAATTCCTCAAGTCTGTCAATAAGACCACTTCCTTTCTGCATCTGTCCAGTGCGTTGATCAGGAGAAACACTGCGATGGGATCAATGACTGTCGAACAAACCTTGACGAGAAAGGTTGTTCCGTCACAGAGTTCACAGTTAATAACATACGCCCTCCTGCTGTAATCAACTTTGACGTACCTGGAGGAGTCAACACGACCTCCCTTCCTGCAAACAACACACAGTGCCCAGAGACCCATTTCCAGTGTCACAGTGAGGGCTATTGTCTCCCTGTCTATGTCAGGTGTAATGACATGTTCGACTGCCCCGATCATGAGGACGAAATTGGCTGTGAACATTACAAGACGTGCCCAGGGTTTTATCGATGTCGTGACAGTCACAAAACAATTTGTGTGCACGTGGATCACCTGTGTGATGGTCTGGCACAATGCTCACAGCATGACGATGAACTGGCGTGCGACATTTTGTGTCCTAGGTCATGTGTTTGTTACGGTCTTGCCTTCATCTGTAACACCACTTTTCTCACCAGGTCTTTCCCACAGCTACGCTACCTTGAAGCCTCTGGCAGCGGAACGGGTCTGAGTGACGTCACTCCCCACACATGATGCTGATCCACCTGGGTGTGCAGTCGTGTGGGCTAAGCACGTTAGCAGAAGTCGTTTTACCCGAATCTTCACAGTCTGGACCTTAGTGAGAATCGACTTCTCTCGGTCAACTTCAGTCACTTTGCAGGACTGCCACAGCTTCGGAGATTGAATCTGGCGGGTAATCCTATGAATGTTAACATTTCTCATATCCAAAATCAACATGTGAAACCAACAACATGGTGATCTTCAACATTTCCCATATCCAGGCAAAGTCTCTGAATATGAACATTCTGTCAACTCTTATGCCAAACATACAAGTTCTAGATGTATCAAGAAATGAAATAACAGTGCTGCAAGAACAAGGTTTATTCCCTAAACTTCATTTCCTTAATTTAGAGGGCTGCCCTATCACCCATTTCACTGCTGACTTCATGAAACCCATGAGGAGTCTTGTGCGTGTTTTGGCAGACAACTTTAAATTGTGCTGTTCTGCTGTTCTACCAGACAATTTCAAAGGGGAATGCTTGGCTCCGTCTGACGAAATCTCGTCGTGTGATGACTTGTTAAAGTCTGTTGCTTACCGTTGCGCTCTGTTACTGTTCGCTGTGCTTGCTGTTCTAGGAAACTTGGTGGGTTTTGTCTACCGCCTGTGTTATCATTCAAAGAACACCAAGACTGGTTTTGTAGTATTTGTTCTTCATTTGTGTGCTTCCGATTTTTTAATGGGAGTGTACTTAATTTTCATCGGTGTGGCAGACCGTATTTATTCTGGTGTTTATATTTGGAATGAAACTGCATGGAAGAAGAGTTCAGCATGCAGCATTGCAGGTTTCCTATCCTTGTTGTCATCCGAGGTATCAGCATTCTTAATCTGTTTCATCACTTTGGATCGTTTCCTTGTGCTCCGTTTCCCTTTCAGTCAGATCCGATTTAGAGGCATATCGGCTCACATAACTTGTGTCATCATGTGGACACTTGGACTTACACTGGCAATGGTGCCTCTGCTCCCTGTAGCCTCACACTGGGAATTTTTCCACCAGACAGGGATCTGCATTCCACTGCCTGTCACCAGAGCTGACTTCCCTGGTCACATTTATTCTTTCAGTATCATGATCATCTGCAACTTGATCCTCTTTCTCTCACGACTGGTGTGGGTCAGTTTCTTATTTTCTGGTCAGTGAGGACGAACGCTATATCCAATCAGCTAACAAACACACCCAAGCCACGGGGGACAAGAGTGTTCAGTCCAAGGAAGCAGTCATCGCCATACGGCTTCTGTCCATTGCCATGTCCGATTTCCTGTGCTGGTTTCCCATCGGTCTGTGCGGGGTCCTTGCTGACAGTGGTGTCGTCATACCAGGGGAGGTCAACGTGGGAATGGCCATTTTTGTGTTGCCACTTAATTCAGCGCTCAACCATTCATTTACACGATGAACATAATCCTGGAGAAACGACGCAAAGCACAAGAACTCCGTGTTCTGAAACTGTTACATGCTCAACGAAAGAGGTAGCACCAACATGAAATAGAGATATTGAACGGTTTTTTAAACAAAACATGACATGTGTTAGGTTCTTTGTTAAAGAAAACATACTGTTAAATGTTTTTGTTGAATAACAGATGATGTGTGTCAAAGTGTTTGAACAGTATACTGTAACAGACTATTTGGGCAGATTCTCTTCCCATAGT
>JADBJO010018361.1:0-5000 GCA_016801955.1 Conus betulinus | reverse complement strand
ATGAATAAGATTACGAATTGAAATCAATAAATTCTTACACAAGTTTCTTCCTCTTCTTGCCGAAGAAAGAATATTCACAACCTCCTAGACTATAAAGTCATGGCCTTCACACATAACATTGGCCCAAGATCCAGACCAGGAAAATAAATAATACCTGCAATCATGATGCCATACCTGCATCAGAGATAAGACTCGCCCCATACTGTCATAATGCCCTGTCCGCATCAGAAAAAACGCGTCGCCCCCTTTGAATTCTCCTGTCACTGGAGAAATGATGAGATCCAACTCCTCTACCTGGAGTCTTTAATTGATGGGGCTGGACTACCAGTGTGTTCCCCACACCACGGGCCATCGTTAACCACCCGTCTCAGAGGAGGAATAGCTGACGGGGTGAAGAGTGAAGGGTGAAGGGCTGAAACACGAAAAAGGTTCGTGTAAGTAACCTGCTTCCCAATTCAACATAGGAATGCCTTCTTTCTCTTTTCTTTAGGTTTTCCCCTGTAGCTTTCCCAACTATCTATGGCTCACCTGGTAATGACTGGTCAGCGGTGAGGACCCCTTGACCAACGTCCTGACAGGTTCGAGTCTCTAGGCCATCTGCTGGGCTAAAAACTGATTCTTTCCTCCCTCCTCCTAGTGAGTGCATACACAGTGTTCAAAACACATGACCAGCACCTTACCAGCCCTTATTAAACTATCTTTCAGTGGTCACTTTCGCCCAATGACCACCCTTGTTTACTTAATGAGTACTTCTCACAAGGGGAAATAATTCATATCACTAGACTACATGTGATGGAGCGTCACATGCCTTGATGTGAGGCTACGTCACATGACAATGACAAAGATTTAAAACGTCCACTGTGTAAAAACAGTAAGGAGGATGAGGTTCATTTTTGTTTTTTACTGCCCAGCACGTAGTAGCTTCAGACAACAGTGCATTCTTTTAAAATTTCATGAATTTCCAAAACTTGTTTCGACTAAATGTACTTCGACATGTAAACACGAAAGAACCAGTAGAAATATATCAATTTTCTTGTATAAAGCGTTTCAGCTGCGCCGAGTTCCTCTCTCGTAAAACATCATCTTTAACCTGATAATTTGTTTTATAAAAAGAACTTCTGTGAAATGATCGTTCAGTTACCCCCCCTTCATGACGGGCAATGGGCAATACATACTAAAAACATCTGAATTTGAACCGCTCTCGCTTTGTCCATGAGGTTCAGTGTCGACCACAAGGGAAGTACAGTACAGTGCAGGGAAGAACGTGACCCATAGCCGTTCCAGCATCTACATTAGCGAGGAATCCAAACTGGTAATGGTGTAACAGGATAGAATGGACTACCAGCACGCAGAGGGACACCATGCCTGCGGCCAAAGTGTCAGTGTGTGTCTGCAAATCGTCCTGATCATACTTTTGTAAGGAAACATTGTCATGTACATGCGTCCAAATGGTGCTAAGTGACGGCAGTAAAGTTGGTGGAATGTTTGTATCTGTCCTTGAGTAGGTGCGTATTATGTGTGTGTGTGTGTGTGTGTGTGTGTGTGTGTGTGTGTGTGTGTGTGTGTGTGTGTGTGTGTGTGTGTGTGTGTGTGTTGTGTGTGTGTGTGTGTGTGTGTGTGTGTGTGTGTGTGTGTGTGTGTGTGTGTGTGTGTGTGTGCGCGCGCGCGCGCGTGTGTGTGTGTGTCTACCTGTAAGTGAGCATTAGGTTTCTTGCATGATTTTCCTTGAGCAGCGTGTGCGTGTGCGAAGAGAAAGTGTTGTCATGCAGGATGTTTCATTAATATTTGGTGTATGATCCTTTATAGATGACACTTAGCTTTTTTGCTGCTTCTTCTTCTTCAGTTCATGAAAACTTAGATTCTTTTTACGTTCTCCATTCGGTATGCTTTTCCCATTGGGTAGAAAACGTTAAGCTTATCCGATTACCCTCAATCTGATAATCATATCATTCTTGCATGTATTCTCTCTCTCTCTCTCTCTCTCTCTCTCTCTCTCTCTCTCTCTCACACACACACACACACACACACACACACACACACACACACACACACACACACACACAGAGACAGAGAGAGAGAGAGAGGAGAGAGAGAGAGAGAGAGAGAGAGAGAGAGAGAGAGAGAGAGAGAGAGAGAGAGAGGACAACAATCAGGTGCACAGTAGGTAGTGACCTCCTCGACCGTTTCAAGATGTCCATGCCACAGGCAGATACTTGTTTGTTGAGGAGTCCATGTACTGGGCATGATAGCATCGAAACTTGTCGATGCGTGCACGAGTAGTTTAAAAAAAATGTTCCCATTTTGTTTTTCTTTCCCTCTCTTCCTCAGTCTGTACGTAAGTATTGTCGTACCTGTGATGTGTGTGTGTGTGTGTGTGTGTGTGTGTGTGTGTGTGTGTGTGTGTGCGTGCGTGCGTGCGTGCGTGCGTGCGTGCGTGCGTGCGTGTGTGTGTGTGTGTGTGTGTGTGTGTGTGTGTGTGTGTGTGTGTGTGTGTGTGTGTGTGTGATTTGAAATTAAACGAGACTTACCTGGACGTTGAAATTTAATGCAGATTATTCCGAGGATTCTATTGGGGAGAGAGTTTAAACGTCGAGGACGAAGCCGCGCGCGCGCCCCAGACTTCAGCTACGTATGATCCCCGAGAACACACTCGGAAGGGAGCTTCAATGGAAGTACCTCGAGTCGCTAATGGGTGGGCACATGAATACCTCTAGACAACAGCATCCTCCAAATAATCTCAATTAAACTTCAACTTCCAGGTAAGCCTCGTTAAATGTTCAAATTATTCCTCGTCTGCTGATTGGTCAGACGCATGCATGTGGAGATTTTAGCGTCGGGGATCACACATTATTCCTTAACACATCAGGCTCTGAAAGGCGATCAGCTCATAATGCGAGTTACCTCCCTTCGTCAACAATTGTGTCAAATGCAGACTGGGAAAAAAAAAACTGTTAGTCTTCGTAGAACCACCATTTTCATCTTCATTCTGTTTAATGATCCGGTGGTATATTCTTTGAAAAAGTGTTTCTGTTTTGACCATCCTCCTGCTTGAAGGATGCTGACCATTGGCGCAGCTCTGCTTAATACTGCAGAAGTGCTATCAGCCCGAGTGCTGTAAGCCAAGTACTTCAATATGTCTTTTCCAGCATAAGCAGCGCATCTTTCATCAAACGAGAAATGGTATCTCTCTTCACAGGTGCAAAAGGCTTTATGCCATTGATAAAAAAAGTACTGACCCAGTTCGTTAGTTGGCAGCCTTTTTTTTTTTTTTCAAAAACCGTCGAAGGTGGTGAACCAGACACAATCTCTTTGTTTTCAAAACAAGGTATGACTAAAGGCTTCAAGTGAGTCCCTGGTTTGCTTGTTTTTAAAAGAGAGCTCTATACAAGTATACATTTAGACTCATGGATTTTTACATCATCAACAGTAAGAGTTTGGAGAGTCTGTCCTCTCTGACCAGAGAGTAAAGCAAGTAACATTAGAGTTCTGAGTGTGAGTTTCAGAAAGCTGAGCTGTTCTGCATCTGGCCACTGTGCCAACATATCAATGACTGTGTCTACATCTCATGTGTCACAGTAATTTGGGAGTGACGGTCGATTGTTGAACACACCTTTGCCATTTTATAGACTACAAGATGTTGACCTATTGATTCTGCGTTATCGGGATAAAGGCATACTTAAACAACACTCCTAGCTAGGTTAACTGTATATAACTAGCACCTGCAGCATACAGTTCTGCCGAAAAAATTTGCCACATGTACATGAGTACAAGTAGTGATTTCATTTCTGCTTACACATTTCTGCCATTTTGAATGCAGGTGTTTGTAGGACTTATGGTGTGCTGGGTCGTCAAAAATCCATAATTAGAAACAACCGAATTTCTTGATACACCCAGTTAAGAAAGTTTTCCCCAGATCTTGCAGACAAGCAGGTTTAGGCGATGTTTCATGAATGAGAGGATGAACTGCTCTGAGGTCGCTGGGTAGATGAAGAAGACGGCGTCTGCACCTGAGTTCCACTGGAGGGCAGCAGAGAAGCTTTTGAAGAACAGCGAACCACGAATGTGCCGGCCAGTTGGCTACCACAGTTATCTCCTCTGCATGGTTCTCTCCAGATCTTGTGCAGCTCCCGTCCTATAATGCTGAAAGTCCAATAATAATAATAATAATGATGATGATGATGATGATGATGATGATGATGATGATGATGATGATAATAATAATAATAATAATAATAATAATAATAATAATGTGCGGACTTCTATAGAGCAGTTTCGTGGTCTACGACCCGCACTCACCGCGCTTTACATGAAAACATAAAAAAGGTACAACATACACGAAATACATAAGCTTATGTCACCATGAACAATAACGTAAAGCGTTTAAGATGAACAAGCAAATTAGAACAATAAAATTCACACATATAAGATTTATAGCTCATTTGTAAAAACGCTATGTCAAAAAGGACAACCCGCACAATCGTGACGGTATTTTATGATAAGTAAAGTATGGGGAAGAAACAGATTCGGACAATGTTTGTAGTAAAACAAGTGTCGATGATGAAACGGTCAACAATTGTGAAACAAACTGGGAACAGAGCGACAGATCTGAAAGTGATCGTGAAAAACAGTGCGACACATTAATCCAGTAGACAAAACTGGATCATCAAAAAAGTTGATAATCAAAAAACAAATGTAAGGCATGTATTGTAGATAATAAATGTGACTACCATGAGTCCCAGTACAACAAGTACATCAACACAACCGTGCATTACAAACACTAACTGTATTGCACATCAGTGGATACACTTATGAAAGTGTATGAATGTGCATCAGGCTTACAGTCAAAGAAGTCACCACCAGCACCTGTTCTGCAGTTGCATTGGGAATCTTCCTCGGTATCCAGCTTGACTGCATTTGTTGATTCTGTCACTAAGACAATGATTAATGACCAAGTAAACTGTCAGAATAATTATTATGTTTGTTCTGTTCCACAACGAACA
>JADBJO010018360.1:20000-35519 GCA_016801955.1 Conus betulinus | reverse complement strand
GCTTCCGTTTCACATCATCCACTATCATATTCATGTGGATGTTTAAAATAATACTCATGCTAGCATTTAGCTTTCCACAACTGCACTATTATATTCCATCACCTTTTTTTTTCCAACTTTATTTCTTATTCTGGGGTATGCAGGGGGGGGGGTGGGGGGGGGCATGGTCAGGAGGCCTGATCTTATATTCACAAACAACAATTTTACAAATTATATCAATTTTCAATATATTTCATAAACTACAATGGAATCTATAAAACGTATAAGATTGACGGAGTGCGAGCACGAGTAAGAGGCAGTAGCGTTGTTGGATGGTAGTATAAGTCTTAAACTTCCAGTTCATTTTGTTAAAGAAAAATGTTTAGAGAGAAAGTGAAGAGACAAAGGACAATGATCCTTTATTTTATAATGGCTGAAGTACTGGCTTACTCGGCAAATTTTTTTCTTTGTATCTAATACTATTCTAACCAAGCATGCACTACGTACTACAACACCTACATCAAAACAAGGGTATGCATTTACATAGATACCCTATGAAAATACAAAAAACTAAAAAAAAAAAATTAAAAAAAAAAATGTTATAGAAACAAACAATTATGAAACAACAGCAAACAAGAGAAAAAAAAGCAGGCAAACAAACAAGACACCACACACACACACACATACACACGCACACAAATGTGTGCACGCACACACTGACAACACACACATGTATGACACACCAAGATGATAAAAAACAAAACAAAACAAAACAACACACACTTACATCACTTCTGACATGAGATGAAGAAACAAATACATAGCCAATCATAAAATCCATACAAAAATATTTAGATGGTAAAAAAAGTGAACAGAAAATAATTCAACCATCACCAAGAGTATTACAACATTGGCTGTTGTTTACCAGTTTTAAATGAAAGGAGGAAAATAAAATATTTTTAAAATTGAAAGAGAGATACTGAGAGACAGACAGACAGAGAGAGAGATGAGAGAGAGAGAGGAAGAGAGATAGAGAGGAGAGAGAGAGAGGAGAAGGGGGGGGGGGGGGGGGAGACTTGTAGGGTGTGAGGGGAGGGGTAATCTGACAATAATTTTGTTGGTCTCCAAAAAATAAATTTTGACATCAAGTCATCAGTAGGTCCATGCTTTTTTTTTTTTTTTTTTTTAATCTGTGCAAACTCTCAGCTGAGTTCCCAGCAATGAAGCAACAAGCAAAAAAATAGCTACTGCATAAATCCATCACTTACCTCTGCCTTAATGGTGCTTGTGTCCAATCCGTTTGAAATCGCGAGGTGATTTTCGGGCGTCTCTGCAACTGCGTCAGATTGCGCCGCATTCCTCTTGTGCTTGGCAGAAGAGGCATGAAGCTCAATGTCTTTTTTCCCACCATGTGAGATGTTGATGTCAGTACGGCATTCTTTACAAAACGCATGGTACTCATCTCTCTTGGACGCATCAATGAAGGCGTAGTCGACTTTGTATCGCGGCAAAAACTTGACTTTTGCCTTTTTTTTCGAGTCCATGTGGCACTGCTTTCCTGACGCCATTTTCGCGGGGACTGAAGTACCGGACGGAAGTACCGGGCGGAAGTCACTTTGTTTCGGTAAACCGAAGTGTCTTTTTACCGACACCATGCGAAAAATTACCGAAACTTGAAGTGATTTTTGATTTTTCATTTTTCGGGAAAAACAGACAACTTTCGGGATTTCCTGTCAGATTTTCATTTTCGGGAGTTTCCCGAAAATTTCGGGAGGGTTGGCAGCTATGGAGAGTGTGTTGTTTGTCATTGATCTGGCTGTTTTCTTTATGCATGCGCTTGCCCATGATCATCTGTGGAGGTAGAGAGGCAGTTAGAGAGAGAGTGTGGAGACTATAAAGCATTTGTAGGATGACTTGGTGCCTTTTGCATTTTGATTCATGCATGCGTTGTCATTTTTACAGCTAACAGGTCCATGCTGGCTCAAGCGCTCAATGAAGCTGCCTCTGGGCCAAACTTCGTTTTTTCCATCTGACTCGGAGGACTCAGATGCTGACGATTTTCCCTTACTGAGGGCTCGGATGGAAGCTGCGAGCCAGGTGGAAAGTCCGTCAGGCGAAACAGCAGGAACCCATGCCTGTCAGGACCAGACATTTGTTGCCAAAGATGCACAAGATGGAACAGTGAGCCTCCTGTCTCCATGGGGCGCATTTCTGCGGAAAATGTTTTCAGGGTTCCCAGAAATCAGACAACAAGATGTGATCATGTCAAAGAGCCTGTTGATGCTTTTGCCTTGTTTTTCTCCAAAATATTATTTGATTTACTCGTAAAATACACCAGTCTAAAGGGAATCTGCAAGAAAGGCGAAAAGTTCGTCAAAACTGATGAAACAGAAATGAAAGGCTTTGTGGGATGTCTTTTGTTTCTTGGTGCTATGAAGCAAAACATGCTGCCTACAACGGTTGTGTGTGATGCTTTTTATGGGCAGAAGTTAGTGAGAGCCAATTTTAACAGGAATCGTTTTTTGTAGCTGATCTCGTTCATCCGCTTCGATGACAAAGCAACACGCAACGCCAGAAGCGTGATGATGTGTTTGCACCATTCAGGGATTTCTGAGAAGATCTTACCCAAATTTTGAAAAAAACATTATATTCCAGGACCCTTCATTACTGTCGATGAGCAGCAGGTCCCCTTTCGTGGACGATGCTCATTCCTTCAGTACCTGCCATCAAAGCCAGACAGATATGGCCTGAAGATCTTTTGGGCGGCAGAGGCTGGAACAGATGGACCTCTCGTTGCTGAACCCTACTTGGGCAAACCTCTCGGTGCCCAACGACAGGAGAACCTGGGGTGAAAATGCAGCAATCAAACTGCCATCGCCCTTCTAACAACACAGGAGAAATATAACCGCTGACAACTTTTTCACCGACACGGTACTGTCAAATACGCTACGGGACAATGGTCTAACTTTTGTTGGCACTGTCAGAAGCAACAGGACATTCCTTCCAGAACCATTTAAACAAAAAACAGGGCAGATCTTCGTGGCTCATCATTCGTGTTCAAGGACAAAACCACCCTTGTCAACTACCAATCAAAATCCAACAAAAACGTGATTGTCTTGAGCACGATGCATCATGGCAGAACTGTAGACCCCCTGGCAAGAAAGAAGAAGCTGGACATGATCCGATTCTACAGTGGCACTAAAGGGCGCGTAGATGCCATGGACAAAATGGCACACGCATACTCAACAAAGAGGGTGACCAAGAGATGGCCAATGGTCATGTTTTACAACTCCATTGACCTTGCCACCATCGCTGCCAGGGTCATCTGGCAAAAGAAGTTTCCGGAAGACAGACTCTCGCACCCTGATATGAGACACACAGTTTATTATCCGAGTTGCAGAGCAGCTGTGCTTGGAGAAATTCAGACCAGGCTCACAGCCAAAAATCTGTCTCTAGACCTCTGAGGTCAACACTGACCTCTGTTGCAGAAAATCTGGGCAACAAAGAGGTCGTAGAACACCTGCAGCAGGAGTAAAGAGGAGGCGCCCAACTGTATCGGGTTCTGGCGATAGATCTGCGTCACAAACTGCTAGGCCTGCAGACGGTGACAAGAAGTCCAAAGGACGCTGCGGATTCTGTCACTGGAAATCTGACAGGAAGAGCAGAATGTCTTGCTTCAACTGCCGCCACTGGGTGTGCAAGAAGCGTGCTTCCAGCACTTGTCCGGAGTGCGCTGGGTTGGTCTCCAGCAGCACTGTGATCACCATCCATGAGGAGAGTGGCACTCACAGACTCTAATGGTGCCAACACAAGTTAGACCATTGTCCCGTAGCGTAATTGTCTCACAATGCCCATGAAAAGCAATGATTCTTTTATTCACTGTTTTCTTCCTACCGTCAGCATTTCTGTGTCTGATTCATCACGTACTTTGGCACCAAGTCATAAGGTACATCAACTTCATGTAAATGTAGTTGTACATATTTTTTTATGTTCTAGAGGCAGACTGCCGCGCTGTAACCACTCTCCTCTGCTGCGTGCCCCATCTGTCTCCTCAATAAATTTCAAACAGTTTCAAAAACCATGCCCGCCTTGTGTTTCCTTCATCTTCATTTGACCATATTATGCCATTATTGCGTTCCCCTTCACTGGATCCCTCTTCAGCAAACGACCTCATTCCAAGTTGTATTTCTCTGCTATAAATTCTCTGAATCCTCTTTCCTCCTCCAACTATCTAACTGATCTGTAACACGTGTATGCAGCATCATGTGAAACTCCACTATGTCCGCACTAAAACTTTTGGTCACCATCTTTTGCCCATCAAGCTCCTCTTGTCTGGAATCCACTTCAATGTCAAGCTCCTCTGTCAATCTTCAAACCAGGCATTGACACTTTCTCTTTCCAACTGATATATGATTCACATCCTGGTGTCTTTGGGATGTATTGTGCGTTTGCTTGCAGATGCTTACACGCTGATGATTTCTACTTTTGGTTTGTTATGATGGTGGTGGGAGTGGGGGTGCGGTGTGGGATGAGATAGACGTGAGGGTGGGCATTTGGGTAAGTAAATGGGAGAGGGGGTGCAGGGACCGGATTTGTGGTGATCTTGTTGGTATGATTACTTTTAGTAGTGTATGTCTTGGTTGTAGATGCCGTTTTTTTCTTGTTTGTTTTATCATTTTATATGTGTTTCTTTCATTGTAAGCACCCAGGGCATTTTTTGAATTGGGTGTTTGAAATATTCTCAAAAGATAACGATAATAGTAATCGTCTTTGTTACCCCTTGTTGAATTATCGCCATCATGTGTGTGTGTGTGTGTGTGTGTGTGTGTGTGTGTGTGTGTGTGTGTGTGTGTGTGTGTGTGTGTGTGTGTGTGTGAGCCAGCAAGTACATGCGTGCGTGCGTGCGTGCGTATGTATGCGTATGCAAGCCCTGGTTCTTATGTATGTGTATGTGCATGCTGCATGCAGTTCGGAAGCATCTGCGTGTGTGCGCGCGCGCGCGCGCGTGCGTATGTATGTGTGGTGTGGTGTGGGGTGGTGTGTGTGTGTGTGTGTGTGTGTGTGTGTGTGTGTGTGTGAGATGAGAGAGAAGAGAGAATGTGAAAGTGTTTGTGATTTCTCAGCCTACTGAACAAATTTAAGTCTCTTTACTAAACCAATAAACCATTATTGACAGAAAATGTGCTCGTGTGTGTGTGTGTGGTGTGTGTGTGTGTGTGTGTGTGTGTTGTGTGTGTGTGTGTGTGTGTGTGTGTGTTTTTTCCCTCCATTATAGAGCGAATGGACTTTACATTCTCTGTGTGAGACATATTGTTAAGAGTGTTCCGTGTAAATTCTTCACTGGAGGTTCTCGTTATTGAAAATTAGGCTGAAACTATTTTTAGTATGCTAAAGAAGCATCTTGTCGGATACATGTAGGCCTACAGTCACATCTAAACACGCGCTCCCTCTCTTCCGTGCCCATGTTTTTTTAAGCCCATCACAAGCACACTTTCCTCTCATACATATCCGTACATACTTGCACACAACATCTGCACTATCATACACAGACTGACGAACATACCTGCATGCACGCACGCCCATACACATGCACTCGCATACACACACAGCAACACACATACAAACTTGAAAACCACACACACACACACACACACACACACACACACCACACCACACACACACACACACACACACGCGCGCGCGCGCGTGCGTTTTTTTTTCGAACACGTAGTAGTATTCAAAGTTCTACACGCTTTTTCCCCTATCCCTCCACCATTCTTTTCATTAGCACACATTCGCATACCACACTCGCCATTAACACATCGTCTGATATCACTTTTAGTGAAAAGACGTTATATTGAGGAACAACACACACACACACACACACACACACACACACACACACACACACACACAACCAGCACAGCACATTTTCATTTTGTGTGTCACAGCTGGTTTGATGACCACAGCGTGTGAGTGGAGTGATTTTCAAAAGCCTGATGTGTGCATGTGTGAATGTGTGCCGGCGTGCATGTGCACATGGTCACCTTGATCGATGGTGACACATTACCAAGCATTTTGAAACAAACAAGTTCAATCTCTTGCACGAAAACTGTGTTGCTGCATATAAAAAGAATACTATTCGATTCCGTCTAAAACATATGATTTTCTTAAATTCCGTACACAAACATAACCTACGGCAAGGCTTTGTACCTTCATAAAAAAACGTGGGTCATGCGGACCCACGACATACGGCAAGGCTTTGTTCCTTCATAAAAAAGCATGGGTCCATGTGGACCCACGATGTACGGCAAGGCCTCTTTCCTTCATAAAAAAAAGCGTGGGTCCATGTGGACCCACGATGTATGGCAAGGCCTCTTTCTTCATAAAAAAAAAGCGTGGGTCCATGTGGACCCACGATGTACGGCAAGGCCTTGTTCCTTCAGTGAAAGCATGGGTCCATGGCGGACCCACGATGTACGGCGCTCAAAATTTTAGGCGATGTACGGGAAAGGTCAATTAAATATTCCTCTGCGGACAAACGCGCTCTTCTTCTTCATCTTCTCTCTCTCTCTCTCTCTCTCTCTCTCTCTCTCTCTCTCTCTCTCTCTCTCCCACACTCTCTCTGGCTCTGTTAACAAAATATCAGGTTTACACAGACTTCTGGTTGCAAAAGAAGGTATATGTCTAGCCAAGACATCTTTGTCTTTGAAGAATTTACAACCAAACGTTAGATTTCACAGATAAGGAACACACACACATACACACGCACGCACGCACGCACGCGCACACGCACGCACGTGCGCATGCACACATGCTCGCGCGCACCTAACACCACAACACACACACACACACACACACACACACACACACACACACACACACACACTTGGAGTACTTCACTTTCCCAGCATTTCTCTCCTGTCTCTGCAGTGCGTTGTTTCGTGTTCATGTGTGGTCATTGTCAGTGAAATGAAATCTCCTCAATGTCTGGAGTCTGTGGATAAATTCTTGATGATCTGGTCATCGACATCAGGATTGAAAGATAGGTAAATTTTGGACATGCCGACAACATGCTTCTCAAGCCTTCTATGGCATGCTGACTTTGAAGAATGTCGGCACCCAACACGGCAAAATACTGAAGGGTGCTGCTATGTTGTTTACACAACTCGAACAACGCAGGTATGCTGGCAGTATCGAGTTCAGTATTGAAAATGGCTTCAAGTTTGACCAGTGGGGTTTCTGACTTGATCGTGTTGGAGACACGTCTGAAGCCATCAGGTCTTACAGAGCATTCCACTTCGAGTGAAGGACTTGCTGCTGTGAGATTGCTCCATGCTGCTGACGACAACAGTGGATAAAGTCTTGTTTTCCAGTTTATATCTCGGATTATAAGTTCTTCAGCTGACACCGCCTGCCCGAGGTATCAGAAAGTTCCAGTAGCAGCTTCTCACTGAGGTTGGCAATGTTCATGTCAAGAACTTGAAGAGCTGGAAAGATAGAGATAAAGTCCGCTGTAGGAGCAGACCGCATGTTCAGTTGGGAGGCCCATAACGCATTCTGAAGCACTGTCTCCACATAAAGCCATGTACGTTGTAAGTCGAGCGCAGTTCTCTGACACTCTTGTCGGGTAGATCTTCTGCATGATGTGTACTTGCGCTCTATTCAGTGTTAGTGAAATCTGTGCTGAATGTTCAAGGAGCTTAAGAAATTCCGGTAATGGATGACAATCATAATCCATTAGCCGTTCTACTCGGCAGCCCAGAGTATACGAAACATACTTAGCCTCAAAAGGTGCCAGTTTCACTTTTTTAATGATCCGCATTTCACAAAAACTGGACCAGAAGAGAAAATGACTCCCGAGTTATCACTGCACAAGGAATGATGATCTCTATATGTCGGAAGAAGTTTGAATATTTTCTAATCACTGCTTTGTCCATCTCACTGATGCTGCTAGCACCGGCATATCTGGTTGGAACAATGGACAAATGAATGGAGACGTCTCTCCACACTGAGGGCCAGTGCACGACATCAGACAGCCTTGAACAGGTGCACGCCAGGCGACCTCGGTCTGGGACTGGGAGCATCTTGAACAAGAGCTCCAACACATCGTCTGGTAAACTGACAAGGTTGAGCTGCCCATGGTCGTCAGCAGCTGTGGTGATTCTGTTGCCCAGTGGCAGTGGATCCTCATGAGACGTGGACATGGATCCATCGCTTCCAGCTGGGTCATTTGATGCCATCGCCAGGTGTTCTGTAACAAGACAGAAAGAACACCGGGCCACGTGAGTATAAATGAGAGCTAGGTGCGTAACTGGGCCAAGGTAATCAATATCACTTAAATCATAGGACAGGGGCAGAGCAATAAATTTTACATCTAATAATCATACCAACAATGGGTCTGTGTGAATGCAACAGTTTTAATGAGAATGACATCAGTTTATCAGGCTTTTTCTTTCTCCAAGAGTTTCACTAGAATGCACTGGAAAGAGTGAAAGTCATGTCGTATGGATGCCTTGGAATTACCCCAGTAATTACTGATTTGCAAAACAAATGGAATTATTTGTTTTGAAGGTCGTCAGACTATTCCAGTGTGACCAGATAGCAATCATCTTACTGTGACGAATTGACAACCATATCGATCCTCACTTACCCACCTCTTTCTTTCCCTCTCCCTTTGCCTCACAAATGGCAATCAAGATTTCAAAACTATATCAACACTCAGTCTCTTCCCCTCAACCCGCTCCCCCTGCACCTCACTCACCCTCCCTGCCATCTGTCACGTTTGTTTTGAAGGAAACCGCCCACACTATGCTTCATCTTCTCCCTCACTGCTCCCTTCCTTCTCCCTGGCTTAGCCGACAGCGCTACAATGGAAAGGGAAGGTTTCCACTCGACACAAAGATACTGGGCTCCTCGCCCCCCCCCCCCCCCCCCCCCCCTCCTCTCCTCTCCAGCATATCTACTCCCTTAGGGATGGGCAAGGAGATGGTGTACTTCATACCTCCCTCCTTGTCCCACCCACCCCCCCCCCCCCCCCTCCCATATTCACCACCCACGCGCTGTTGTGCGCATGGCTCGTGAATGATTCAATTATGGTAATCAGCGCTTTGTCAATTTGCTAAGAAAGCATATTCTCCAATATTCTGTACATTATCTCACACTGAAGAGGTGGGAGATGACCCCCCCCCCCCCCCCCCCCCCCCGAAGAAATGTATGGACTGGGTGGCTTAGCCTATGAAAAGGGGAAACTCTTTGTGAACGAGCTGATCACCCAGAAGAAATGTAGGTTGAAAACTCCGTTTCAAACTTCCGAGACTATGCATTGCTTGTATCTATGCCAAGTGGTTTAACAGTATAACTGTCAGCCAATATTTGGTGACATCTAGCAAGATGAGGAATGAGTATTCTTTTGCAATAGTTTGTGCCATAATTTGGTAAAAACTATCAAGATGTTCGATTAACATTCTTTGTTAACCATTTGACTTTTGCCAGTAGTCAGTACTACCTGTTAAGATAATAACTGAACGGTAAAATGCTGATCAGAAAAGATCAAAATTGTTGATTTATGAATACTGTTGATTGTCAGACTACTTTGAAGTGTGTGACTGTAAGTCTACACTACATGTGTACTTGGGCTATGTACATTTCAAGTTACTGCAATTTAAATTCATAAGAAAAATTAAAGAGTTGTTTCATTAAGCCTGTTTAGCATTATATTACTAAAACAAGTGTATTACTATTTCCTACCCTTTTTTAAACTCTACTCAAAATCTGAACAAATATGGAGAATGATAATAGTGACAGGTATATTGATGCTGGTCTCATCCTTTGTTGGCTGAGATCTCACACATTTACTGAAAGCCAGAGGGCTAGTGTGAGAACTCGACACAGCCAGACTCTCAGCTACTTTACTACAGATAAGGTTCTGTTCGTTTTAGAAGGTGGGTTCCTACCTACCCTGGGCATGCCTGGTAGTGAACACACACTGCAGCCCAGCACTTGATCAGCACGTCTACCAAGAAATGGATCAGTCACCAGAGAGAAAACATCAACTATCTTCTCCGAGATCAGATAAGTTCTGATACTCCAAGCGGACTTCAAACTCAACTCATCCAGAACTTTCCCTTTCTTAATGACGAAACAGTAGGAACCAAAACTCTCAGCCTCAACTCACTTAGTGAAAATTGATTTGAATGTTTCACTCTTGCATAAACAAGTAAAATTGATGTGTGAAAGTGCAGTTGTGTCAGTTCTTTGCTGTTCAGTCAAGATAAAATGTTTGAACTTAAATTGTGACTCTCAGAGCTACAAGTAAGTTTAAGTGTACAAGCCTAAGGAAAATTATTCCTGAGCCATTCTTGAGTAGTTTTAACAGTCCAGAGAAAAATGTAAAATTTCTTTTGATGACTAGTACCAGAAAGTTGCTCCTTCCATAACTGGTAAGAAAGAGGGTGGAGGTGAAATTTTGATTTAACTCTAATAGAGAAAACACTGCAAGTCCTTCCCATAGAGGACACACCAACCACTGCCAACTCTCATCACAGTTACACATAATGAATAGGAGAGACAGGGCGTTAACAGGGGAGCAGTATAAACAGCATTCTTCATTCCAAAGGACTATCTAACAGTGACAGGAAGTGAACAGTGACCCATCTCTCTGTCGTCAGAAATTTGTGTTTTCCAACTGTATTCACACTTTATGTGAAGCTGAAGAAATGCCTTGTGACCTAAGGATGCATGTCGTCATGTATGGTTGAAAAATCGATATCCTTATTCGCATTTAACTAAAGTAATGGCCGCAACAGCACAAACAGCAGAGAGAGAGGAAGAGGTGAGGGGTTTGAGGGGGGGGGGGGACGGAGAGACAGAGAGGGAGGGAGGGAAAAAAGAGAGCCAGCAGAGAGATGTTTAAGAAGAACAAAAATAACCTGAGAGAATTTCCTGATATTCGAATTTCCTGATATTCGAAATTCGATTCCCCATTTTAAACTATGTTCCTTTTCACATGATGAACACCATCATGCTTGTAACTGCCTGTTACAATGCGTACCATGAAGTTCAAACTTTCCATATCACATTAATAAGCACATGGCCACCAACATTTTTGAGTCTGACATAGAAAACCAGAGAATGAAGAAGATGAGTTGCACTTTGGTTTTTAACTGAACGCATACATAGACCCTGGTACTCAAATTTGAGAATGCAGGGTTTAAAAAGATAATATATATTTTCCATAATGCATAACTGCCTGAATTCACATCTTTTAGACTTTATTCTGCAATACTTTTTTTTTAGCTCTGTCCAGGACTACAGAAATCTTAAGTGAACTGAGTTGATGCGTTAGTCAGGCTTAACACACCAAGGCTATCTTTGTAATCATACACACGTATGCGCACTCATGCACCCGCCAAACTTTGTGAGAGATTTCACTCCCTTGACAAGCCATATTACCACAAAATGAACCCCCCCCCCCCCCAAACAAACAATGTGGATATTTGGATATTTATGCAAAATTCGGGATTTCAGGAATGGTTTCAGTCGTGCGGAATTCCATAAAATAATCAGAGTATTTGGCAGCTCTGTAAACACAACACTACTGTTAATCCTGATACTTCTTGTTCTGGGCCATCACAGCAGGCCTAATATGTAGTCCCTAGGCCTACTTTCCTTTACACATTAACAGACACCAACAACATGGCCTTTGTCGGTGAAACTTGTAACTACATGTTAACATATATAAATATATAGCTTAGAGACCTGACCCTCCTTTAAGCATCAATAAAAATAAAAACAACATTGCATAGAAAGCTGCAAGTGCCAAGAACAGGAGGCCAATGTAGAATAGGACATAAACTTTACACTTTGATAAACGCTAACATAAACTACTGTTGTACTGAATACTTGCAATTGCTTTTGTACAGTACACTGCTTTTACCTTGATACCTTTGTAAGTACCTTTTACCACATGTAGCAGGAAATGGAAGCATTCCCTTCACATTAATAAAGACCAGCAACACTCCTTTATTTGTTACTACCTGCAGACGACTCAGCACAAAGTCCAGATTTATCATTGCACATTAGCGAAAACCAGTTACAACACTGCGTTAGTAATCAGTTTACGTAATTTTATTGTACTGTAACTGAATTTTACAATCTGTGGCATTAAGTCCACACTTCCCATAACACATCAAGAGGCCCCAACAACACAACATACATCATCAATTCTTGTTACTCCCTATTATAATACGTTGCACAGTATTCAAACTTTACACGTCATCAAACACCAACAAGACTGCTTTTCTTAATATCTGTAACTGTCGTTTACAATGCGTGATATGAATTCCAAACTTTCCTAGCATTCAAAGAATGGGATGGAACATATGCAGTTTGTGCCAACACTCAGTTAGTGCAACAAAGTAACATTCACCAACTACTCACAAGTCTTGTTCTGGTCACAGCCAGCGCCACTCTGACCGTTCCCTTGCCCTGCTCTCTTCCAGCTGACTCCCAACAGTGATGGTCCTTCCTCTGTCATGCCACAGCCCTTGTTACAAAAAAAAGAAAAACACCTGAAGGTGCTGGGGAGGACCCAGAGAAGCACTGTCTTCACCTGCCTTTAGAGCAGTCCTGTACCCACCCTTGGAGGCCTGCACTGTGTTGATGATGGGTACATGCTTGCACAGCCCTTGTTACACTACTCTCCAGAACTTTCCTTCCCTCCCCCTCCCCACTTTCCGCCCACTCTCCTTCCACTTCTCTCCCCATCTGGTGGTGTTTGTTCTCAACCCCTCTTGTCCCCCACCACCCCTCCCCACCCTGGGGAAGGGGAGGGGGGGGGGGCGCTAAACCACCTTCCTTTCAGAGGCGAAGGATGAGTGTGTGTGTGTGTGCGCGCGCGCGCGCACGCGGGGGGGGGGGGGGGGGCGCTAAACCATCTTCCTTTCAGAGGCGAAGGGTGTGTGTGTGTGGGGGGGGGGGGGGGGGCTAAACCACCTGGTGTTGGGGGGGGGGGGCGCTAAAACCACCTTCCTTTCAGAGGCGAAGGGTGTGGTTGTGTACTATCTCTCAGCAACTAGACAGACCTTTGGCACTAATTCGACAACAGATGGCACATGTTAAAGCCCGTTATGAAAACAAAGAAAGTAACAACATCTTGTACACACCTAAATGAAATCGTGAACATTCCGAAGAGAAGGCCCGTTTCGTTGTTGTATGGATGACACGTTTACAGAGTGAAAAATCGAAAGAAAGGCATCATATCAGTGTGCCCGATAATAATGATAATAACAATGAAAGTATCACATGGAAATCTATTTTTAAATGCTCAGTCTCCAGCAAGCACACACACACACACACACACACACACACACACACACAACACATATATATATATATATATATATATATATATATATATATAGAGAGAGAGAGAGAGAGAGAGAGAGGTAGATAGATAGATAGATAGATAGATAGATAGATAGAGAGAGAATAACTTTCTGATAAACATGTTTGGGTTCGTGGACAGAAAACAAAAATTGAGGAGGTGACTAAGAAGAGAAAGATCAAACAAGATTTTAGACTTCCTGCAGACAACAGAGTCATCAGTGACACCAGATGTTTCCATCATTATTATGTGTAGGGCGAGGTTTCACTGAGGAAGTCCAGAGACTTAATCCTGAAAAATAAGTACCCTCTACTTTTATCTGTTTTGCTTTCTCTTTTCTCTTTGACAATCAACATTTTCACATGGAGAATTGATAAAACAATGCCATACTACAACATACAAAGGTAAATAACATAATGGTCAATACAAACCTATACCATACAACACAACATGAAACAATGCTTTGTGCACAGGGAGGTAGCGTGGGGGCATGTTCGTGTGTACATGCAGAACGTCAATTTCTGAGTCTGTGACAAGTTGTGTATGTGTGTGCGTGCGTGCGTGCGTGCGTGCAGTACAACTTTGAGTTAATCTGACAATAAATCGGTTTCAGTATGTGTGTGCGTGCGTGCGTGCGTGCGTGCGTGCATGCGTGCGTGTGTGTGTGTGTGTTTGTGTGTGTGTGTGTGTGTGAACTGATGAACTTCATTGCTGTTTGTAGAAAGTTTACAGCTTTTTTCAGATTGTAAGTTCCTAAACACTGAACGATGACCTGTCCGAAAATTAATGTTTGCATGAATATATACAGTTCTACAGCCATTTAAAATGTTCTTATCGTGTTTGTCAGCTGTATAAGATAATGGACGCTACTGTCATTTTCTTTTGTCCATTTCTCAATCGACAGCCATTAAACTGATGCACAATAAATCTCGAGTATGAATTAAAAGAACTCATAATCCTGCTAAGGCATGTCCCTAAATTATACTCTTCTTGCAAAAGCTTGTTAAGTAAGAAATGATTATATTAAGATTTTGATTAAACGTGAAGTGCAAATATGGTTAGCATAGGAAAGAGGAAGGGAAAGGAAAAAAAGGAAAAGAAAGGAAAATGAAAACCTTGATCGAAAGATAGCACACGTAGCTACATTATTTGAGCATACGTTTTAGAAAGCATGTTGAGGATATTGTTCTTAAATGCAAAAAGGCCAATCTGCCATGAAAGCAATGGCAGCCAAAGGCATTGAACAGCGCTGTCTCTACCGACTGTATCACGCACTTGTACTCAGTGCGATTGATTATGGATTAGGGCTTACAACACTGTCCAATAGCAATCTTCTCAAATTAGACAGAATTCAAAATGAAGCAATGAGATTGATCCTGGGAACCATAAAGGACACGCCAGTTCAAACTATGCGATACCTGCTCGACCTTCCTTCAACGCAGACAGGACATAAGCTGGAACAGGTGAAGGCATATTTTCAGAGCACTTCAAAATCCCCCGAACCTGTTTGGCGGTCAAAGAAACAAAGGCACTCAGCTAGGACATGGAAAATCATGGATGTTACAGTCAGAAGACAGTAAACAGCTTGTGTGCCAGTTAGCAAAACTCAAAGAAGCGAAGGAATGGAAAAAGTATCCAGACCATTTGAAACACCTCTACCAAATTGCCATCACTCCAGAATTTGGAAGACATTGTCGAGAATGGCCAAAACGCAAAACCAACGCAGACATTCAGATACAGGTAAATACCTTTGCAGAAAAGATATACACACAGACGGTTCTGTCACCAAAGGTAAGTCAGGCTGGGGATACATAGTGAAGCAAAGTGGGCGAACTATCCAGGAAGACAATGGTGCACACAGTTTAACAACTTCAAGTCTAACAATGGAGGTAGGTAGAAACAGTGACACAAGCACTCCACTGGCTTTCATTCACAAGCCAATTTCAAACTCATCAAGCCATGATGGTGACTGACTTCATGAAAGAAAGTGAAAAGTGGAATGGGAAGTCCTGCTTGGAATGAATTAATGTGCAGTCTTCCAATGGGATGATTCATATGGATGTACTGCCCTGGACATGCTGGAGTTAAAGGAAACGAGAGAGCAGACACACTGGCTAGCAAGGCAATGATAAGAACTGAATTACAGCTTGGCC
>JADBJO010018360.1:0-12500 GCA_016801955.1 Conus betulinus | reverse complement strand
TGTGTGCAGAATCTTCTGATATTTTTTCACAACGGGCTTTAACGCACGTCATCCGTTGCGCTGGGTATTGCTCAGCGTCTGTCTGATAGCTGACAAGATGGTACACAGCTACATTGGGGTTCGCCTCTGAAAGGAAGATTGTTGGGCCTGGGGAACCTGGGAGAGGACCGTGGGGGGGGGGGGGGGGGGGGGGGGTGGAGAATGGGTGTGAGAGGAGGGATGAAATCAGGCCAGAAGTGGGTGGAAAGTTCGGGTAGGCTGTGTAACAAAGGCTCTGCGCGTGACAGCCGAAAGACTGAGTCAGTTGGAAGCAGGCAGCACAAGGAAAGAGACGGAACGTCTGCAGTGGTGGCGTCTGTGACCAGTACAAGACTTGTGAGTAGTTTGTTTGTGAATGGCGCTTGGTTGCACTGACTGTCAGCACAAACTGCATACATTTGAGCTCATTCTTTGAATGGATTAGTGATTTCTGGAATTTCTCTTTCTTTGATACAGTGGAAGATACAATGACAGACAAATACAGGACAAAGGTGCAGAAAAATCAAACTGAAAACCATGCAGTGGAGCAATGAATTTTTAATGATGAATTTAATGACTGGCTATATCTATAGTGTACACATGGCTACTGTTAGTTTTCTTTCCAGTACAAGGCTTATTTAACATTAATTTGCTGAGAATTCAGGGATCATGTGTGTTTCATGTGTGTTTGTGGCTTTAGCAGTGATGAAAGTGAGGTTTTGTTGTTCTTTTGTTGTTCTTAGTGGTTGCTTTTTATTAAGGATGGTGAGTTGATTTTTTTTCCCGTAAAATCGGAGTACAAAAGAGTAAACATTCATTCATTCAACCTTTGTGTCTGAAAACTTTGATTCAATCATCACAGATGGCACATGGAGTGAATTGTTACTGTAATGAATGCTATTTTTTGACCTTCCTTTTTAAACTCTCATTTACTCATTCTCTTGCTTTCAAAGACAAAGTAGCATGATGTATCGTAAGCTCTGTATGTGTGTGTGTGTGTGTGTGTGTGTGTGCGTGCGTACATGCGTGCGCGCGTGTGTACGTGAGTGCAAGTGTGTGTGTGTGTATGCGCGCGATCGCGCGCGCGCACGCGTGTATGTGTGTGTGTGTGTGTGTGTTCGTTCTTTAGTTTTACGTCTGTTCACCCTTAAGTGGTATTAGACGGGAAAGGGGGTGGGGGGGGGGGGTGGGGGGGGGAGAGGGGAGGGGGAGGAAAATAGGAAAATAAAGGTGTGATAGTAGAGATTGTTTATGCATGCGTTGATATTGTTTAGAGAGTGTGTGGTAGTACAAAATTATGTTTTTTACTACATGCCTACACCTACAATTCTATATATATATGGGGTATGAATTGTTGAAATGACAGAATTAGTAGAAAGGAAGTGAGGTTTACTATCTTATCAAACGTGACTTAACAATTAACAGAAGATTAGTATAACAACAATTGAATCCAACAATAAATAAACTATTCAAAGGAAAGACCGATAGGACTAAGGTGTATAACTTCTGAAAAACATTTAAGAAGATGGAAGTCATTTAACACTTCCTAAACAGTTAATGGTATTTGACGACTCAGTAAATCCCCTGTAGTTTTCGTCATTAACTCTTTGATACCAGGACAGTGTAAAATCAGTTGGTTAATGGAAATTTGATTTCCACATACACATTTAATATCTTTAGAAAATTTTGTTTTAAAAGCATTTATAAACAAATTTTGAACATCAGAGAACTAATATGTCTTAAACTTGTACCAGATACGTTATTTAAAATTAATTTGGAATTTATTGTGCTGACGCTTTTTATACAATTGTGTGAATATTGGCTATCTGATGTGTTAGCATGTTATCAAACTTATCTTTTGCTAGTTTTTCAATGTGATTATAGTACTCGTGTAGATCTAGATTTATGTTAATTAGAATTGCCCCTTCAGTTTTACGTCCTGCATTTTTAGCTGCCCTATCAACCAAGTCATTGGCGGGTATGACGTTTTACCGGAACCCCCTGGAAACTCTTGAAATACCGAGACCCCTCTATAGACCAATATAGGAACAGGTTAGTAGTAGTTACTTGCTATTAAATTGATGTCGTTCTTCGTTTCTTACAAGCCGGGAGACTCCCCTCGACCACGCTATCATGTTGAGGCCGACTTGACACACACACACACACACACACACACACACACTCACACTGGCCTGGCCTACAGAAGCTGGAACACCAGGAGGATGTTTATATTACCAGATCTGGCCTGCTGTTGGTGAGAAAGAGAGAGATGTCGGTATCTCATACAGTACCGTGACAAGTAGTGTGTAGGCCTACAATCCAAAACACGGTACTCTCTCATCAATTGGTCACTGCACCTCTGCTTTCAAAATCGTTACTTGTCATGTTTACATGTATTGTCATTTTTGTAAAGCACATAGTTAGAGCAGTCTTCTGGGCTGTCTGTTATATACTTATTCACTATTATTATTTAGAAGGCAGATCTGATGAATTTGACGTCGAACTTGCAGTCCCAGCGACACGTGGAGCGAGCGATTTCCGCCACTGAGTCTGTAGCAAAATTTGGCCACATGCGCATGCGCAGCAGTCGCGTGTTTATGTCAGTGATGCCCACCAATCTGTTGAGACTAGCGCTTTGCGGGAAATGGGTTGCGAACGGAAGGTTTAGATTCTGTTTCTTTAGAAGGCATGGGTCGCTCGGACCCACGACGTACGGCGCTCAAGGTTGGTTCTGTTTCAAGGTATGGGTCCACTCGGACCCACGACGTACGGCGCTCAAGGTTTGATCTTTTTGACAAAAGCAAAGAAATTTTAGTACAGAAATGGGGCTATATGCTACATTGACAAAGTCATAAAATTTAGTGAAGACAGCTTTAAAGCTTTTTTTTTAATCAATTAAAAATGACCCTGTGGATCCATGGGGACCCACGGCGTACGGGAAAGGTTAACTTAATTAGAGCGTCCACAGACATGTGTGTGGAGGCGTTGGTGTGTGAGTGTGTGTGAGAGAGAGAGTGTGTGAGTGTGAATGTGTGTTAGTGTGTGTGCGTGAGTGTGTGCGCGTGTGTACATGGGATGTGTTTGAGGGGGAGGAGGTGTTGTCCTTATTGTTATATGTATGCGCGCGAGAGAGTGCGCGTGCACTTATATGCTGCAATTGATGGTCTTGTTCTTGTTCCTAAGTCATCTTTGGAACACTCACGCATGCAGTCGCAACACACACACACACACACACACACACACACACACACACACACACACACACTGCGTGCGCGCGCGCGCGCACACACACACACACTTAGGGACGTGTGTACATACGTTTGCTCGCTCTTACCCACACACATATATACATGTGTGCATGTGCATGTCCACGCCAACACACGCGCGCACACACAGGCATACACATAAGCGCACAAATGCAGACATACACGCACATGCGCACACTATATAGGTAAACACAAAACACGCAAAAATCATCATTGTTACATTCTTTGTTATTAGGGGTTTCCGGTACGCGGTATTTCTGCGGTTTTCGGGGGTTTCCGGTCAAACGTCATAGCGAATTTATCTGAAGTGAGGCAGGAAAAAGTAGACAGTAAACAGGTAAGATCACTCTTGCTTCCCAAGATGAAATGATTACACGCCCTTACCTCCAGACCAAAGTAATGCTGCTCACCTCATTAAACTGCCTTGCATTATCGCCAGCACAAGGCTCACCGAACAAACAAGGAGACATCTCCCGTCTCCTCCCTGGTGCCGTGTGCTCTGAACTGGCAGTTCTGGTTGGTGTCATGAGCACCTTTCGTTTGGAGTTCACTGATATTTGGTTATTTCATCATGGGATAACGGTTCACCCTATTTGATTCGTTATTTTTATAGTTTGAATGGTAAGTAATGATGATGACGATATTCGTCTCCTCTCCAGCAGTAAACAGAAGATTCATTAGACTTGATTGTGACTTTCATGGTGGTGAGAATGCCACAGAATCGTTGGTGGAAGGTCTATGTGATCACACCATTGGCCGGTTCAATAAATGACCAACCGCTGTCAATGAACCGCGGTCACCCGAGGAAAAATGCGGTTCTTTTACAAAATCGAGTTTGATAAGCCACTGTCACCGTCACTCAACCACAGTTCACTGAACAACAGTCAGTAGAAAGACGGTCCTACCCCTCAACCCTCGACCACGTGGTCGTACAACCACGGTAAGTCAGCCCAAACCTTTAAATTATAAACAAATAGTGAGTGGAAAGGGAGAGTTTCAGCCAAGGCAAGCACGTCTCACGCGACAAGAAGCTCACCAGTATATGCACTTAATGGTTTACATTCGTATGCCATTTTGCTGAACACAGATATCGTTTTAACTGATTAATTGATCTGCGCGAAGTAGGGCTTGAGGGTGACAGTCATTCAGAGATTCATACCTTGCACATTGAACGCATGAGGTGTCGTCTGTGCTGGAGACAATAGAGTTTCTGAACTTGGACGAACGCATTGGACAAAAAAAGTAGAATATGACAAGCTTGTGTTTTCGTTTATGAAAGTGAGACACAGCGTGATTTGTTTTGTATGAGAATGATGTCAAACCGAACATTCAAATAGACGTCGATAGCGTTGGCAGCCCCCCTACGTTTTGTCCTGCATGGAATTGTGGGAACCGCGTCGCATGTGCCGTGACGAAAAGTGACTTTCCCCTCAACCGGCTGGTATGGAAGGGCTGGTTTAAAAAAAAAAAAAAAAAAAAAAAACATCAGTTACTGAAAGACGGTTAACTACATGGTTCATTCACTGAAAGAAACACATTAAACCACAGTCAGTGGAAAGACAGTCCTACCCACTACCGTCGTCTGTGTGATAATGAAACCCGCAGCAAGTCGGCCGAAACCTTAACACATACTGATATAGCGAGTGGAGAGGAAACAGTTTCAGCCACGGCAGATACACAGACGTTTCACACACGACAACAAGCACACCAACCTATCTATACCGTGATTTACAAAGATCATATTACATTTTGTTCAACAACAAACATCGCTTTACCACATAAAACTGCACTGAGATGGCTTGAGGGAGACAGCCTTTCCTAGATTCACACCTTGCATATCGAACACACGCCGTGTCGTCTGCTTCTCTACTGGAGAGAATGGATTCTCTGTAATTGGACCAACCAACGCACGCACTGGACATTCAAATACAATAATATGGAAAGGTCTTATTTTGTTTCATAATACCTAAAGAGAAACTTGGCGAGATTTGTTTTGTGTGAGAAAAACGTCATAGCACTGGGCGCCCCACCTTCGTTTTGTCCTGCACGGGATTGTGGATGTGCCGTGCCTTAAAAACTAGACAGATCATATTGCATGTCACTTACTGCCCAGTAAGTACACGTATCGAGATACGCGCGGAACAGGTATGTCAAGCCCGCTTCGAATCAAATCACACGTGCCTCCGACTCGCGACCCCCAAGTCTCTCCCGAACCAAGGGAGGTAACACCGAAAGTACCTTCCTAAATTTAACACGCGTATGTCGACCCACATGTGTAGATTTCTCACACCGATGCAGTACCAGTAAGGCGTCCATATTTGTTTATTTCTTCAGACTTTCCAGAGATGCAATACCACTCGTCCCCTTTTCTTTCTCTTCATCAACTGTAACAACATGGTTCATGAATAATATCATTGTGACAAAATGGTGGTATAGCCTACTCCATTTTATCAATCAGAACAGTTTATACACACGGAGGACTATACACACACACACACACACACACACACACACACACACACACACACACACACAGAGTCAGGAGCGCCGTGACAAGAAACCAGCTGATCTTGCGGGCTGGACAGGAAAACCCAGGGAAGGAATGGGGGGAAAAAATCTCTTGCACACCATAGGCCCGTCATTTAAGGGAAATAATGTGATAAAAAAGTTGAAAACCATTTTGTGTTATTTCCGATTACATTACATGTGCAAATGGGTGTATCCCCAAATGTTTATCGCCCTCTCAAAGTTTATTGTAACCATTGGAAAAGGAAAACTACAGCGGATAAAAACTTCATCCCGTGGGTTAGTTACAAGTCTACTCGAGCTTATTACCTTAAGTCAACTGATAGACAAAATAAAGAAACAAATCAATAAGAAATAGACATAGAAAACAAATAAATGATAAATTGCTGGAATAATGAGTAAAGAGGTGAAACTACACAAACAATTAGATTCGCTTCATGTAATGAATATTCTTATTGTCATAATTTTACACGATTCCTTCATCATGAACAGATCGATTTATTTCTCGCGTAAGATCTGGTTAATATAGGAAGCTATGGCCACTCATGTTATTATTGTGCAAGCTGATCACTTACTGCTCCGTCAACAGAATTCCTGTGTTTCGCCCCGGCTTCTACCCCTGTTTCCTATGCGGAACAGAATACATGGCTTCCTTGGTAATTGCCGGGCAACCCGCAGGGGGCTGGCCCATCAGGAGTCCCCCTATGCCGGCTTGCGCCAGCAGGCACAGCCTCAGCCCCCATCTGTGGTACGACAGAACCCCCTCAGCCTTGGGCGCCATGGGCCCCTCAAAAGGCTTAATGGCAACATCCCTCTGCCATGGGACTTCCACAGCCCCCCTGCCCCAGGGTTTCTCTGGTGGCCCGAATTTATGTCCAGTGCTCCAGCAGCGAAGGCCTTTCCTTCGCCTGCCTCCCGCCACCCCCCCCCCCCCCCTCCCCGCGGCCAACCCAGTGGCAGACCCCTCCCCAGGGTTTCCAGCGGGGTCAGTCCACATAGGACTGTCAGGTTTACCCCCATGTTCGTCCACACCTAGGTCAGTCACCTCCTCTGCCTGCAGTTCTGAGCAGGCATATCAGAGTTAGAGGATGAGTACCCAATATCCTCTCTCTTCTCCTTCAGTGGCTCTGTGGCCTTCCTGGCTTCGTATGTACCTGGAGCCGTGTCCATCTCTCAAGATATCCGGGCTCTCTGTCCTTAGGCAGCCGAGTTCGCCTTGGGTGCACTACCTTTATCCGCCCCTCCCACCTCTCTCTTAAAGAAGTCAGGCATGGTAGCCGACTCTACGTGGAGGACACAAAGCAGATTTAGGGATACGGAGGCACAGTACATTCCACCTGGTTCTGTGCCTGATTTTCCCGGGGTCCTAGCGTGTGGGGAGTTTCTGAAGCCGGAGAAGTTCCCATCTGCACGTAAGGCCTTTATGGCCCATGAGTCTATCCCAGACTCCCACCTCGTCCTTTCCAAAGAGGACTCCTCCTTTTGCAGGAGAGGTCTCTGTCTCAGCACCAGCGGTCGCTTTCTCAGAGCGCTGCCACACAGATTCGGAGGAGATTGCTTGAAGGGGGCTGGAGGGGTTTCAGTGACGGACTCCTTGGGAGGTCTGGTATCTGCCTTAAGGAATCAGACTGAGAGTCCTTTGCTCTCTGCCAGTCCGCTGACCCATCCGCCATTGTGGCCTTAATTCAATCCATGGTGGAAGGGCTCAAATATTCAGGGGGTGCTTTTGCCAGGCTGCACCTAAACTCGGCTCTGGCAAGACGGGATGCCGTGCTCCTGGTATCTTTAGTCGCACGCTCTTCCTCCACCCGAGCCTCTCTCAGAGTTTGCCGGTTAAGACTGGTTCTCTCTTTGGGAACCATGTGCAGGCGACCATCAAGAGCCAGGACGAACTTAGGAGGGACCTAGCCCTCCACTCGGGTCCCTTCCGACCCAAGGCGAAGCGCCCTGCATCGGCTACCTCTTCTTAGCCAGGGCTAAGGAAGTGTTTTACAAAGTTGATCAAAATGTGACTTTCCCTGAAACCTAAATTGTGCTGTTGTGAAACACGTACGGGTAAGGCCTCGTATAACTCAAGTTTGGTGCGTAGACGCGTCTCGATCAAAACCTTTACAGTCTGAGGAAATCGGGCGAGAATGTAACGTATTTTATCCGTACGGGATGAATGATGTGGGATATAAAACTGTATACTGACTGCTCCTCACTATCTAGCCCTGACGGGATGAATGATGTAGACCATAAAACTGTATACTGACTGTTCCCTCAACTCGCTAGGTGGTTAGGAAATGGCCGACATCATAAGTCCCTGTTGGTGGTGGGGACATGACGGTAAATTTCACTGAAAATAGTAACATGGCCAGACTGTGACGTCCAATGACTGCGAAGTTCAATGAACTGCGGTTACTTGCCAGTTCAGTTCACAATCATTGACTAATGTGATCGTGTCTTGTCCTGTACTTTGTTCGTCAATGTCCTCGGCGGCAACTAATCCCCACTCTTTCTAAATAATGTGGTCATGAACTTTTTTTTTTTTTTTCAGAAAACAAAGACCGAATTAGAGTTCATTGTATCACAAAGACGACTTCTAACCGGACATTCCGACCAGATCATAAATAAGTAGGGTAACTCTCGCCCTCATGTTGAAAGAGATACACGCCCATAATTCCAAGCAAATGCTGCTTACGACTGCGAAACGTCTTGCAAAAATGAAAAAAAAAAAAAAAAAAAAACACAGAACAAAGGGACATCCCCTCAAATTATGGTTTATGCTTGTCCACGTACCCAGTATCTGACGCATCTACACGGCAGCAACTGGAAAAAATGAACAAAGACGAATTAACAGTGATTCAAGACTTGCACGGCCTTTTTACTCTTGCATACAAAAACACGGACGAACAATACCAAACACAGGTAAACTCGATTTGATTAGAGTGAAAGGGAATCGAGCATGAGGCGGTACACAGTAAATAAAGAACAAATAGGGTAACTGTTGCTCCCATGATGAATTGAATAACAGGGCCATAACTCCAAATGAATGCTACTTACGACACTTAATCGCCTCACAGAAATGAAAACACAAGAGTTGCGCAAAAGAAATAAGGAGACGTTGCCCAAAATGATGTCCGCAGCTTGCCCACATACCCTGTACTGTTCGTCCGTGTGTTTGTTTGACTCTATTCAAGATCCAGATAGGGTATGCCAGTTTTTGATCAGTGATAATCCGTGTTTCTTCATTTCTCCAGTTGTTGCGGTGTATATGTGTCAGATTTCTCCAGTTGTTGCGGTGTATATGTGTCAGATTTCTCCAGTTGTTGCGGTGTATATGTGTCAGGTAAAGGGGCTATGGGCAAGCTTGGAATATCCTTTTCAGAGAGGTCTCATAAACAATAAAGAAAAAAATTGGGGTGGAGGATGGGGTGGGTGAGGGGGGGTCTTTTTTTTAATTTTTTTTTTTTACTGAACCCCAGATTTTGCAACCGGTCAAAATACCCACAGAAATACCCACAGAAATATTTGAAGAATTCATTTGAATGATTCTAGTTCATTAACTCTCTCTCTCTCTCTCTCTCTCTCTCTCTCTCTCTCTCTCTCTCTCTCTGTAGATAACAATTAAGTACAAATACACACACGCACACAGAGACACACATGCGCGCATGCACGCGCACACACATACGTGCAAATACGCACGCACGCACGCAGAAGTGCACCCTCCTTTCCAACAAAAAACAAACAAAATAAGTTCTCACAAGTGAACACAACAGCACCTGAAATAATAGGAGAGCAGTGGTGGAAACAGAGGGAGTGTCCTCTCTGAGACATAACGACCTCAGGTTCTTAGTGCATCTGGCATAAAATAAAGAACTAGAGAGGACTGTGAAAAAATGCTATTGGACATTCCTGTCCCTGTTGGTTTATTCCAGTTATTTTGATAACAGAATTATGTTTCCGTAGTGTCATAAAAATTGTATATTTCATCATTCTGTATTTGGCCAAAAGAGACGAGACGCATCTAGCTTTCATTGTTCCATTTCTTCCATTCACCAAGGTAGTGTAGAGGTGAGTGTAACGTCCTGTTGGCCAAAGGACCTGAAAGACATGGTATCTACTTTAAGGCTATGGCAGACCTATGCATATTGGGCTTCTGCAGCCTCATTTTCCTAGTCGTGTATTCTCTATAAGCATCACACGGTATGCCTTGGACAATCAGCCATGTCTGTTTCTCAGGTCACAAAGAATGGATCAGCTGGCTGACCTGATCTCCGCTCTCCCGCAGGATCCACCTCCACCCAGCAAGAGAAGCCCAGCTGCTGCTGCCAAGGGAGACGACCACTATGGGCAGCCCAGACTTGTCGACTTACCAGACGTGGTGTTGGTGCTCCTGTTCAAGATGCTCCCAGTCCCTGACCGAGGTCGCCTGGCGCGCACCTGTTTAAGGTTGTCCTCCATCATGCAGTGCCCCTCTGTGTGGACTGACGTCACCATTCGGCTAGAGGCGACGCCTACTGAGGAATGGATGGACGTCAGCTTTCTGGGTCCAAAGGCTAGCAGTATGGTCAAAAAAACATGGAGCGTATTTCCAGCGCACCACCATTGTTTTTTTCCATGTACGACAATGTCACAAGAAGTCTGTGACATGTTGTCAAAGTTTACGCAGAGAGAAATCAAAATGAATCTGATATTGCAACAAGGTTTTACCTTTTACGACCCAGGGGACCTCTCTGATACTCCACGTCACTCCCTTGACGAGGCTGTTTATGATGTGGTAGATATGATGGACACATTCAGTTCATCCACAAACATTAGTTTTATGTTTGCTCATGATCGTTTTGATTTGGATGGATTTACAAGGAAATTCTACAGCAATCCCAAGCCGACCAGGTTTTGCTCCATATTGACAGACCTGGTATTGCCAGAACAATGGCCGGAAGAAACGCTGGCAGAACTATACGGTCTGTCCCCTACACCCACAGCAGCTCTAATGTGAAGAGCTGCTGCTTGAACTGTCTGATTCCTCGGGCAGGCGGAGCCCACTGCGCACTCTTGTCCTCCAGCATGTGGACAGGACAATACACCAGATGGAGGCTTTCCCGCAGTTGTCATCAGCTGCGCTTGGAGCAAACTGACATCAGCGTGTCCTTCTCTGACCGTTGAATGTTATTTTGCTTGCCTTCACATGCCCCCTCTAAGTCGAGCTCTCTCGTCTTGGTTTCTTGGTCTCTTTGTCTCTCTCTCTCTCTCTCTCTCTCTCCTCTCTCTCTCTCTTTCTTTCTCTCTTTCTCTTTTCATATTCCTCCTTTTCACCATCAAGAACCATCGGCGTTCTCTACCCAAACTTGTTATATTGTCCATGTAGAACTGCTGTTGTGTGGTGGTCTGTACGCTCGTGCAGGTAATTATGATGTAAAAACAGAAATACTGTTTTCTCAAAATATTCATCACAGCTAGGTGATTCTCACTTCAAACCTCACATGCAGCATGACACTGAATGTTAATTTTGAAAGTGGTGGTGCCACTGAAAAAAATGCATGTGTGTTTGTGTGTGTGTGTGTGGTGTGTGTGTGTGTGTGTGTGTGTGTGTGTGGGGGTGGCGTGTGTGTTGTGTGTGCGTGGCTTGCGTGGGTGAGTGCGTGCGTGGGTGTGTGTGTGTGTGTGTGTGTGTGTGTGTGTGGTGTGTGTGTGCATGCGTGCGTGCGCGTGCGTGTTTTGCGTGCGCGCGCGCGCGTGCGTGTGTGTGTTGTGAGCATGCGCGTGCGCGTGCGCGCGCGCCCGCGTGTTATGAAACTGTTTTTAAGCACTTATAATCAAATACCAAATGAGTTTTGTTTATGTCTTTGTATGTTACGAGAGTTACCCTCCTTGCTTTACACGTTATGATTTCTGTTCGTATCTAAGGTGATTCCTAATCTAAATAAATCCGTAGATCAATCGCTGCTGTTGGTAAAGATTAACGAGGATGCATACTGATGACCACATTGTAAAGCCCCATCCAATTCAATTAGACAAAAGCCGGAAATTTGGATTACTAGTGTGCAACAATATTTATGTAATATGGTTTTTAGCACTTGAACGGGTCATTCACGCTATGCAAGGATTCGGAAGGTTCTTTTAACATAGATAATCATCGGTTGTGGAGAGCAAAACTGGCGTTACATAGTCAGAACATAGAGATAGTTTTCGGTACTTTGATACTTAAGACGGATAATAAACGTGGAATTATACATTGTAGGTACTAAGAACAGATATACTGAATACATCCAACGAACTTATACTTGGTGTATCAGACTTTATCTTAATCGTTTAGTTACACGGTAAGGGGTCTCAGAGAGGTGTTCCTTATATGTCATTGATTTGAAAAGAAAGAAATGTACATTATGTGCTGCTTCCCTTCTCCCTAATGATTTTTTGAAGACATATTTTTATTTATATGAAACAGCATACTTTATCTGTGTTGGTTTATTTTAATGTAATTTCTTTATGTAATTTTGCAGAGAATTTTTTTTTGCCTTATTGTCATCATAACGTTCACCAAAGCTTTGACATGATCGTACTGGTGTACAAATTAAGCTAATGTATCATTTCTTATAATACTGTATGCTACCCAATGTCATAATGTGTATGCTCTCGTCACTTTATAAGTCACTTTTTAAACATATTATTTCTGATTATCTGCAATGCCACCCTTTAAGGTAC
>JADBJO010018359.1:0-35521 GCA_016801955.1 Conus betulinus | reverse complement strand
CGCAAAGTATTCTGTGCATCAAATCAACAAAACAAAACCTATAAACAAATGGCTACGACCAAAAAAAAAAAGGAAGGTGGGGATGAACAGAACCTGAATGAAGTGAAAACGAAAATGACTTTTTAAAAAAAAAGTATTTGTAATCTATGTCACATACTCAACTTCCCTTGGATCACAGACCATCAAGGTATAGAGAGTGCTGAGTAAACAAGGGTAGAAAAGTGAAAAGCTCTCCAAGTATAATTATTTCAATGTAAAAATCATAACTGAAATACAAATGATTCCTCCCACCCCCTCCCTGTCGTTTGTTGTTGTTTTTCTTTCTGTAGCAGAAAACAATTAAAAACTTTATTAACCAGAAGAAAAAAAGAAAAAGAAAATGAGAATACATATGAGTTACAAGGCAGAGGAAAGGGTGGGGTGGAGGAGTGGGCTCAAATGTGTATTAATGTGAAAAGTCAACAATCATAGAGAAGTAGAACCTGGACACAAAGTATCACGATAAACACATACTTTTGTGTAATCTCTTTTAAAATAAAAAAAAAGGAGAAAGAGAGGAACCCAGTCTGTACCTTTCATAAACAGCATATTATGCCGACTGTTCTTTTACGTCCATGTGTTCTTTTCTCTGTGAATTGCACACACGTATTCCAGAATTTCAGCTTAGTTACATGGCGTGGCACAGCTAGCCGGGATCTCTCCGACACAGCATTCCAGTCACCTCACCCTAACCTCCCCTCTCCAGGGTTCACTGGCGTGGACAATAGCATAGGAAATGTATCCAGCCAGAAATGGGAACTGCTGGGTGTTGCTCACAGACTGATCAGAAATGACAGCTATTGGTTCACTTTTATCCTCGCAGCACCCTCTCTCTCTCTCCCCACCTCTCTACCAATCACACTTTTACTCCCAATCTATCACTCTTTGACCACCCCACTACACACTATGTAGCTGCAGTTTTGGCACTGTCAATTTCCCTCAGACCAGATCTAACTTGCACAAATTTCCTCACACCAAACCTGCTCCACCATCTGACAGCTCATTTTATTTATGCAAAAAACCAGTGAGACACCACAACTGCAGCATGACTGGATTCTGCTGGTCATCAAGTCACCCCCCACCCTTCCATGTAGGCCTCCGTTTAAGCACCAATAGTTGTCTGATCACAGCTCTACGGAACATCAAACATACTAAGCCAGACGATGCTAATGGTTATAGGATCTGGGCAAAAGACTGTTGACAGCTGCATGACATGTTCAGTGAACATCTGCGTTGAATTGCTGTGAGCTGATGGCGGTTCATCCCACCAGGGGCAGTAATGCAAGTTTTTCCTTCAATATGGGGATTTGTAAAGGGGCAATGATGTGGTTTTTTTCCTCTCAATTTTGTGTCCATACAGATTAATCAAGTTGGCCTGATTTTTTTTCTTTCTTTTCTTTCTTTTTTTTTTTGACTGTGAGATATTACAACAGCAGATATTCAACTTTTTTGGTCTGGCAACATTGGAATACTAAGGACGACAGGATTCACCTCACTGTCAGCAGGTTAATCTCGTTTATTCACTGATTTAATACCTCCCATACCTCTTCTGACTCTAAAAAGCATCACGGACACTTGGTGTAGTCCTCAACGCCATTTTGATGAAACTGACCTCAAGAGAGAGGTCAAACACTTGCAGCGCTGTGGCTGTCCTGACCTCTGTGCTCCTCCCACCAGACGGACAGAGACCATCACTATGTACCACTAAGAAATAATTTCATTATATGGTGAGGTCAAATATACTGAAATTTTAACACACACAAAAAAGAATAATTAATAAACACTAAGGAAAAACCATCACCACAAAAAAAAAAAAAAAAAAAAAATCAAAATGAGGAAGGGGTAGGGTGTGGGTGGAAGGACGAGGGGTAAAGGGTAGTAAGCAGTTAGAGGAACTTGCTGCACTGGCAAACTTGGCACAATAGCAATGAAAGATACCTTATATATTAACAAGAAAAAAAAGGAACAAAGTAACATGAATGACCAGGGGATGTGTTCAAATTGCACCATCTACTATCCTGTACATTATAAAGACTTATGGGACAGGAGAATGATGTCAAATGAAATACAAGTGGAATCCCTTGGTGAAAGGGGACAAGAAACATTTGCTTTATGTTAGTTCAACAATCAATGTTAATCAATAAAGTCTCAGATGTGCGTGTGTGTGAGATTGATGTGGCTATGGACAACACACTGACAAGGCCACGCTGTCACAGAGCATGCTCTGCTGAATGGGGTTGTTTTTCTTCTTAAACACCCATGCCTACACTGACCAAAAAAAAAAAAAAAAAAAAAAATAACCACCTAATGAAAGCATGTACATACAACATTCAACCTGAAATGTATATCCCTCTTCCAAAAAAAGGTTCAAGTTTTTTAAAAATAATTACAGCCCAGCCGACCATAGAGAGCTTTTGTGAGGGTTGTCAACCTTCCAGGAACCAAGAGGGAAAGAGGTCATGTCCCAGCACACGTTGGATCATCACAAACGATTTCCTTTCCTGAAAAGAAAATGCGAAACAAAAGCAGTTTATGACCATGATGGCGCTATGCTAATAACTAACCATGATACAAAGTTCAGATTAAGATTTAACAAAAAAAACAACAACAACAAAAATGCTCCTAGAATATTACACACAAACATAGTAGATAAATGAGCAGTCTAAGGTTCTCTAAAAAAATAAAAAAAAGATATAGGACTGCTTATCTGCTCTGTAACAATCATTCCAGTAACCTATGAACCAAAACAATACTGGGGTCAATTTGTTTTCAAGGTAGTAACATCCCCCCCCCCCCCCCAACCCTCCCCAAACCAAATAGTTTTTCATTTAAAATGATTCTGATATTGCCGTTTGTTTGATGGCAGCACGTGGCTGCTAGCTAGGCTTTTTTTTGGGCAATGCAGCGCAAATGATCGCCAGCAGTCCCTTCATGCCTAAAATCAATCATGAAAAGCGACACATGGTATCCCTTTTGAAAGGCACCCAATCAAAAACAAAGAATCAACTCTGCACAATCATTGTGCTCATTGGGTAATCTCCGAAAGAAACAAAATGGCTAAGCGTTTTGAGGGAGGGAAAATTAAAAAAAAAAGGATTTTTTTCTGTTGTTGTTTCATGCTCCTTGTTGAGAAAATGACAGAACAGTTTGTTCCATTCTCAAATTAATTATTGTCCTAATCCAATTTTTTTTTCTTGTAAAGATCTCACACTGTACATGGAAATTGGATGCTTGACTAACTTTCTTAAATGTGTTCTTTATAATATTCAGCATCATTTCGTGTGGACTAGGTTCTGTAAACCCTCATCTTGCGGTCCTCACCATGGGATTTAAACCTGAATAGAAATTTTCGAATATTAGCGAATAACATAAATGCTTCTAAGGTTTTAAAGTGAAAACTAGGTTGGGAAAAAACCGGAAAAAGAGAATCAACAAAGACATGAATAACAAAAAATACAAAAGAAACCCTCTTTTGGCAAATAAACTACAAAATTTTTTCTTGTGAGTAAACTAGAAAAAAAAGTATCATCAATTTTATAGCAAGAAATGACCAGCAGAAAACAAAATTTGGGGATCAAGCAGAACAATGAATGTAAATAAAAGTTTACACAATTTAGAATCAAACAAACAAAAACCCAACAATCAAAAATTAAAAAAAACAACAACAACAAGGTCAGTAGATTGATTTTTTTAAGGATATAGAAAAATAAATCATTAATAAAAAGAGGGGCTCTTCCTATATCACTGGTCTCTCACACTTGGCCCACAGTCCATGGAAAAAAAAATGAATATATAATTTGGGGTTTCAAAGGAAAATCTAAAATCTAACACAAAACGATATGTTTTTGCAATTATGTTGGTATGGGGGGGCGTTTTTGGAGGGGAGCGAAGCATGGGGGTGGGGCTGGGGGTGAGGGGGGGGGGGGGGAGACAAAAGGGGCATGGTGGGGGCGGAGGAGTAATGCAATGTCCCAAAGAAGGCATTGATTGCACAGTGTCCCTAGTTTTCATCCATGTATTATCAAAACAAATATGAACAAGTGAGATCTAACCTGTATACAGCAAAAAAAAAAAAAAAAAAAAAAAAAAGACATAGCTGAGAACAACGATACTGAGCATGACCCTTCAGACAACCCTTCCAGAATGAAGGCAGAACGGCTGTTGTGTTGAAATTCTGTCATGAACCTAAGTCGCAGGCTTATTGCATGAGCACGACCACATCTCAGGCAAATGAGAGTCACAAATACATGTAAATATCTGTTAACTGCCAACAAACCCAGAAAACATCAGTTTACTTAAGCGCATACCTGTATGTACATACCTCAGGTTTTATAAACACCTATAAAACCTTGGTGTGATTAAGACCTCTAACAACATGACATCAAAGAGAACATGTACGAATCTGTCTGAAACTTCCAACGAAATGAAGCCTGTCCCAAAGTCCAGGCCATATTTCGCTCCATCATGTGATCATTTTTCAGGCAAAAAAGGGCAAACAACAAAACAACAACAAAAAAAAAAAAAAAAAAAAAAAAAAAAAGAAAACTGGTCATTCCATATCACCACCTTTACATCCCCACCTCCCCACCCACCTCCCCCCCCCACCCGACCCCCCCCCCCCCCCTTCTTCTTCTTTGGCTTGCACCCCCCGCTTCCCCCCCCCCCCCAACCCATGGTAAAAAGAAGCCGGGCCCCCCCTACGCGAACCAATGCCACCTGGATCCCCCCCCCCCCCCCCCCCCCCCCCCCCCCTTCTTCGTCTCTTTCTACACAAAACTAGATCCACTATCCAACTCCAATGCCACTGTCCCCGCCTCGCTATCTTCTGACTTCTACACCAAAAAATCAGCCACCCCGGGGACAATTTCAACGACAAAACGTCAAATCTATAGACTGTCTCAAGATGGTAGTTTGGATCCAGGTAAACAAGAAGTGATCACTGTCAGTCACCACGCAAAGAGCCCTACTCAGGAAAATGGTCAATTGAGGAGGAGGTGAGGGCGGAAGGAAGGAAGGACATCAATTTCTTCTGTCTTTCTTTCTTACTCACCAGGTCCTCTGTGGAAGGAAAATGACAGTGATAATGGTATTTTGTCCATAGAAAATATTCCATCAGTTTGTCACACATGGAAGCTTTCAGTTTCAGATCTTCACAGAAGTTATATAAATCAAGGCATGCCAATTTACTAAAGATACAAAAAAAGAGGCAGGAAAAGGGATGACTAGCAGTAAGGAGGGATAGAGGAGGAGAGTGAAGGTGGGTCCACAATGACAGTGGAAGTGCTCTAGAGCACCTGTTTCAACAGGATCGCAAAGTAACAGAGATCTGACTACTTGGTCAAAAATGAAAATGTTTCCAACAAGTGTTTAAGTCAGATTTTGTATTAAGTCTGTGGAAAAAAAATCAGTCGATGCGGGGAGATAGAACAATCTGAAGATTTTTTCAGCAGTCAAAAACAAGAGGAATTCAGCTGAAAAGAGACAATTGACATACCTACTGCCAAATACAAGAATGCAATGACACTCTTAGTTGCCAAAAAAAAAGCAAAACAAAACAAAAAGCAAGCCACCAAAAAAACAAATAACCTCCCAGCCCTCCTAAATATTTTTGTTTTGTAGGCATCATGCTTAAACTAATTGTCTGTTCAAGGGAATAATATGTCTCTATATATTGACAAAAACCGCAACCCGCTCCTGTCCATCCTTCTCTCGCCCGATCACAAACTCCATTTTTTCTATTTATAGCCATCCATTTAGAAGCAAAATAAAAACTAAGCAATCAATAGGTAATATTCCATATCAAATAGGTATAACTGGTTTGGTGTTACTGTTGTTTTCCTCCTCGCTTGTTCAATCTAGGCAGTTCATTCAAAAAAAAAAAAAAAAAAAAAATCATACCGACGTTGAAACAAAATAACTGCAACGAAGACTTGAATCCGAGCCAACTGGTTTTTAATGATTTTTTTTTCCCATCCCCATACACACCCACACACACACACACACACACAACACACACACACAACAAATCAAAAAACTAATTGTGCTGAGATGTCAGAAACATTTTAAAAAAAAACGTTAGGCTCAAAGAACATTTCATCACAAGCTCCCACAGGAAAGGTACCAAAGACCTGTTGATCCATTGCCACTGCATTTCCTCTTTCACACATAACTTCTTCTCAAACTTGAAAAAACAGAAGACTTCTTTTCACTCTATATTGCCACCCGCATTCCTGAGGCAATAGTACAATATTGCCCAATCACAACAGTATGAAACCTAACCAAAGCATGATCCAAAAGCATATGCCCCGATAGTATTGCTCAGACCCAGACAACCAGAGTAAAATCTGATGAAGAGAAAAAAGAAACAGAAACAAAACCAAACACAGACAATGCTTGAGGAACTGGGGGTGAGGGTTGGGGCACGAATAGACTTTAGATACACGACAGAAGAAACACAGAAAAACCGACAGGCCTTGAACACAAACGATGGTTCAAAATCAACAAAAGGATTTTCTTTTTTTCAATCAGTGCCTCTGTCCATCTTGATGCTATATCACTTAACTTTTTTTTTTGTTGTTGTGAAAAATTTTGAAAACTATAAAATCATTATACTTTACTTAATGCTAAATTGCTATGTCAAAGTTGTATCACTTAAGAATGTCCTTATCATCTACTACTTTCAATTTTCTTTCTTTTGCTGAGCTTTCTCTCGACCTCTCTCCCAACGACAAAACTCTGTTCTGCTTTCCCTGGGGATCACAGCTCTGAGGCTGTTGAATATGTATTCTCTTTCTTCAGTTTTACACCCCCGTATATATCCTCCGAGACACCTGCTGATTGAACATTTTCCCCCTCCCACAATTGCTTCTAAAGCAGATGGCCCCACTGAAAGATTCAACAGATGTCACACAAACCCAACAACCAATGCAGAACTCCCTTAAATCGTGAACCTATCAATCCTACAAGTTACAACATTAGCTGGAATGCAAGTTACGTTTTCAACACAGGTACAAAACAATTCACACACTGAAATCAGGATTCAATAATCAAGGTTACCTGAATCCTAAAAAGGAGAACAACCAAACTGGAAAAGGAATCATGATTCAACAATCCAGGGAGTAAGGTTTGGGGGGTCACATCTTAGTGATAACTAAAAAGAAAAAACCAATTATTTTCCCTTCCTCCCCCCTCATCCTGTCCCCTCTCTACATTAATATCTGTGAAAATTAATATTCAAAATCTGATTCAAGAGAAAACTGCCCAATTAATCTCAAAATCAGGAAATCCTTGTGTTTTGCTTCCACTGAGCTAAATCAGGTTAAAACCTGAAACATCTTCAAATCTATTACATTAGGTCCTGGAGACCAAGGTAGGCTGTGACCATTCTGCAAATCCTACAGGCTCCTCGTTGATTGACTACTATACTTTGAAACCAAAGCAACACCCACACTGCATACACATACACCTGTTTTGTGTGCACTATGTGCAAGTGAGAGGGTAATAAACAATGAGAGAGTGAGAGACAAGACAGAGTGAGAGAGGAGAGAAGGAGAGAGTGAGAATAGAGAGAGAGTTTCTTAAAAGAAAAAGCAGTCCCCTCAGGGTCAGGCTCATAGACTAGGTACCTTTGCAGATGTAATTCCAATGAGTATTGTATTAACATTGTGAAACGGTTTAATCATTATCAATCATGGCTAGCAATTTTTGGTTCGTAACATACATTGGTAATTAACGGGGTTCCTGAAGTAGAAAAGCCCAGTGCCTTAGTTTTAAAAAAAGCTCATGTTATTTGTGATGAACACACAGAATTCTAGACTCTGCTCTGAACTCGCTCATAAAACCAAACTACCTCGGTTTTCTCTTACAATGACATCTCTGGAAAGACACCATCGCAATCATAACACATGCAGGCAGCCAGCATTTTTTTTTAAACCAAAACCCACTTTGCAAACTAAAGATACGGAAACAAAAACTGCAAACATTCCTTGGTTTGTTCTCTAAACTTCCCATATTCACCATATTCATGCAAAAATGCCTATGGGGAAAGAAGTGAGCAAGAAACAGGCTGCCGGCAGAGGAGATAAATGAAGGATTATAACAGACTTTCATTACACCACACACACACCACACACACCACACCACAGACCATACATAAAATAAGCAAGCATTCAGATTACTTGTATGAACAGCATCGCCGCAAAGTCAATTTTTGCGTCAGACACCAATTTATCTGCAACACCACAAATATTATCATCCAAAGAGTTTACTTTTACACTGGCAAAACATTTCAGTTTTCCATTCTCGTTTCTGAACACTTGAGGCTGGTAAACATCCATCTGATGTTCCCATTTTTAACTGAGGATATGACATGAAGAAGATACAAGTAATCACACAACGACATGAACCCAAAAAAAAAAAAAAATCAGCAGTTCTCTTTCTCTCCCCACTATACATTGACCAAAATCTTCATACACAAACTTCATACATTGGTCCTCAGGCATAACATATGGGCCCTATCCACACAATCAAAACTTTGAGACTAGATTTGACCCTCGCTGTTCTTTGATTCACATCTGAAATACATCCCCAAAATGGTCAATCTAATTTCTTGCAGCTGCTCGTTTTGCTTTGCTAAGCAAATCAACCCACCACACACACCCATACAGAGGTCATCCACTGCTCTTTTTCTCACTCCCTATCTATCCCATCATGGGAAATACATACTGTTTTTTCAGCCCCTTCCATTTCATTCTTAAAAAAAAAAAAGGTGAGAAAAAAGAACATTATTCCTCCTTAACAACATATCCAACCACTCTTCCACTTCCCCACCTCCTCCGGAATCCTGAAAAAGAAAACCATGGAGCCAGTGGCATCTCAGCGGAGAAAAGCCACAGGACTGACAAGCTCAGTGCCCAACTAGAAATGGAAGGCAACCAATCCAACCCTTTTCCCCTCTCTCATCTGGACATCTTCCTCCCACAACCCCCCATCTAACCAGTCCCCAGTCCCTCCATATCTCCAAAAACCCATGGAAGACAAACAAAGTCCACAGCAACTCCTTTCAGGCCACTTATCTGCCAATTCCCAGCCAGTGGTAGGCAGACCCTAGTCCCACATCATCACAGACTGGACTATTGCACCATTCCATCACCAGCCTGGTGGCCGCACCAAGCGAACCATCTGCAGCAGAAACAGACCCGAGGCAGAGAGCCCTGTATGAACCAGGCACCAGTGGCTTTAGGGACCTCTTTGACATCATCCTGTGGTCAAGTCCAATGCGTGGCAAAGGTACAAAGTCCATTCTTCTCACACCATCTTTGTCCTCCTAGCCCTGGGCCCCTCAGAAAACAAAACAACAGATCCATTTCAAGGAGAATCACCTCTTTGCCCCACCTGTCTGCACCTAAATCTGGAGAGCGACAATTTGCTGGACAATGATGTCGTTTGGTCAGGACAACCTGGAAAGTGTCTACTGAGTTAGCTGTGGCAGATCACCTTTGGCAAGATGATCTACAAGGCCAAACATGGACTGCCAGGCATAATAGTGGAACCAGAAGGATGAGGCTGAACACTGCAAAATGATGACAGCATGGTCTATGGAGAGGTCCAGGTGAGGCTGCAGTTTCCACTGTAGGATGTGCAGAAGGGCAAGGGCGGTGGACAGCAAACCTAACAGGCAGATGAAAAGGGGTACTGCAGGATGGTGCTGTGAGGACATCTGCACAAAAGAAGAGCATCCCAGGGAGAAAATTCCATGCTGGTGGCAAAGTTGACAATCAGCATTCACAAGAAGTCCCAGAGTGGAAGATCTAGAGGCGCAGAACTGTGTGTGGAGAAGAAAAACCAAGTAGCTGCCCAACGGGATCCAGGCAGAAGGTCCGATCGTTGATACTGAATCAGAACTGCCCCACCTGGAAACCATGCAGGCCCATGGTCAATAAACAAGAAGGGATGGTAGATGCGGCAAACAGGGTCCCCATTGCTGCAGTCCAGGCCACGGAACAGGGAGGCTACGTGCAGGGTAGGCAGGAAAGCCTAGGAGCGCCAGTACCAGGCGGAAGAGATCCACATGCAGGAGATGATCTGGAAGATGAGGATGATGGCCAGGGGTGACCCCAGTCCTGGGGTGTTGACAGCAAGCCCTGGCCTCACGCCGCCACCGAGCGCTGTTGGCATGCTAGCTGCATCTCCACAGCGCACCACCTGCTTGCTGCAAGCTGCGCAGCCCGCCGCGCCGTACGTCGTATAATCCAGCCAATCTTGATACAGAGGGTTCAAACCGCAGCAGCCATATCCCTATTTTCCTGTGTCAGCTTCACACTTTTGTGCCACGGTGGCCCCTGTAGAAGGGAAAAAGGGAGAGAAATTGTTTTTGCTGGTCAAATGGGCAAACGCATGTGTTTTCTGCATAAATAGCAAACAATATACCTTAATTTGTTCATGTAATTCTTATGGCTGCGTCTTCTTTTCTCTCTCTACCCTCCCCCCCCCCCCTCAAACAATCTGTAACCGAGGTTTCTTGTTTTCATAATGGAAGCAAGTTTTCTTTTTTTGTTTTCATAATGAAAGCAAATTCAATACAGATATTGCATTGTGTAATTGTAAGTGGTTCATTAGTAACTATTACGAGTTTATGTGGTCCCTCGGTGAATGCAGATTTTATTATATTTGTTCCCAGACCTGTAGGTTAAGTTCTTAACGACGTCAATGTCCTTCTGCAAGCAACCTGTATTAATTTCATTCAACATTTAACCTCTAGTTAAAAATATATTGCCCTCGAGAAAAAACTGGGTCCTATTCCTTGTGGGTGTGGTACTATGTACTCAGCTATGCGCAATCCCAGAGGTAAAGGTCTGTGTGTGTGTGTGTGTATGTGGTGTGTGTGTGTGTGGTGTGTGTGGTGTGTGGTGTTAGAGGTACTGAGAGGGTAAAACAGTAAGGGAGAGTACCTTACACATGTGTGCCTCCCTCACGATCAGTACTGCACGATGTGTTGTGTGCGTATGTGCCATGTATCAATAGCTGTATCACAGCAAATTATAGTGGAAATGGCCATATATACCGTGTATCAACAATGTATTGTTAGTACACCTAACTGTATAGTGTTATGCTTATGCAACATCCATGATACTGCGTGTGTGTGTGTGTGTGGTGTGGTGTGTGTGTGGGTGTGTGTGTTGTGTGGGTGTTGCATGTGTGTTTGTGGAGGCGCTGAACGCATTGGCTATACGCAGTGCGTGTGTTGTGCGCGTGCTTGATGATGTCTGAGTGCCAGTGTGTGGTGCGTTGAGCTGAGTACCTGAAGTACAACAACCAATTGAAGGAACATAAAAGAAGACAGGTAGAAACACTTATTCTTAACTCCAAATGTCACATGTTTATGTGTAGATATGCACACATTTTCAGTGACTGCTCCGTCCCGAAACCCAGCTTTATGGACCATGTCCATTTGGGACAAAGAAATAAAAACCCAGGTGTGGTAATGCTGACCCTCCCGACCCCCCCACCCCACTCGCCAATCCCACATCTCCACTCTCTGCTGCTTTAGTAGCTAAGTGTGACACCCCCGCTCAACTCTCTACTCTTGCTTACCCCTCCCCCATCACCCATCCTCACGGTCGCTTACAAAAAAAAAGAGAGTGGTGTTCCAAATCTTCCAGTCTCTAAACAAATGATGAATATGAACACTGATGCCCTCACGTTTTAGTAACAGAATTGAAAAGCTGAAACCCGATAGTTCTTAAACCACGGAATTCCTGCTCGGTAAGGTGGCGTGTGTCTAAGAAGCAGGGGGAACAACTCGTCAAATTGCATGCGTGGACGGCGTCCTGTGAATGCATGAAAACCGTAAATGGGTGTGTGGTGTGTGTGTGTGCGGTTTGGGTGTGTGGTGTGTGTGTGTGTCGTGTGTTGTAAGAGATTTACGGCAGGAGAAGCAAGTGTTGTGAGTGCAATGTGTGTGCGCAATGCACATTGACTGTAACAGTGTAGGGTTTGCAAGCAAAGAACAAGACGAAGAAATGTCAAATGTGTTTCTTTGCTTACCCAACAGGAACCAATTAACCAAATAAAAAACAAAAAATCAAAGATCCACCATCCCGATCCACCTGCCCCAAAACCAAAGAAATCACATACAAAAACAAGTTGGCCCCCCCGCCACCAGACGCAAAACAGCAAAAGCAAAATCAACATACAAAAAAACAGGGTGGTGGGAGTACCAGGTTGTGTGGAACGCAGATGTGTCAGTGGTTGAAGTGAAAACCAAAAAAAGGGGTCCGGTGTGTTTGTAACATGAACAATAAAGATTTAAAAAAAAAAAAAAAAAAAAAAAAAAATCTCCAACAGCCAACGGGAGACAACTTTCTTTTTTCCAAAGACCTTTTTTTTTTACTTGTAAACAGGCATCGTGTCCATACTCTGCAGGGGTACTAACATTCAAACATTAATTTGCGCAACCAAATGAAACATCAGCTTTCGTGTATTGGAACAGAACAAAATTTATCAGTTTTTACCTAAGACTGGGTCAGAACATTCTCCCTTGTTTTGTTTGGGCCCTTGCTTCTGAGTGGCTGTTGATAACGTCCGTTCTGTTGTTCAAGTATATTAACTTATGCAGGCGATCACACGACATCTGTAAGCCTCGAATCTGGTGTGTTGTGCTTTGCACTGGATGTGTGTGTGTGTTGTGCACCGGGCTGAGGAGGCCTTTGACAGCCTAACCCCAGGATACTGCCGAAATTCCTTGCAGGGAAATGTTAAAAGACACAATGCCTGTGACATTAATGCAGGGTTTTTTCCTTTGTTCCGCGGAAAGAGTACTAGTTCGTATGGAATGCGAGCACAGGGTCTTTCAAACAGACGGTTACGTTCCTAGATGAAACGTACACCTTAACACAATTGCTCAGTTCACAACTGCTTAAAGCTAATTGTAAACAGTTTTTGTCCATCCGGGTGAAACATGGGCTCTAGAAAGATGGACGCGCTCTTCTGGTGAAGGTTTGAAGGATGCTATCAATCTCTCAGAAAAAAGTGTACTCTTATCAAACACCAGGATGTACAGTGTCTGTGTGCCGTGGCACTTATCTGGTAGTCAATACTCCAAAGAAGCCAGAGCAGTGTCTACAAGCAGATTTCCTTCCTTTTCCTGGGAGGTGTTACACACATTAACCAAGTTGGCTAGCTCAAGCAGAAAACTCAAAGTTGACCAAAGCTTTGATAGTGGCCGGACTCTGAAAAGATGATACAAAGATCAGACATTCTTCTATTGTCTTTATTTGTACACCTGTGATAGGAGAGCTGGCAGAACCACTGACTAAGCTAAAAGGGGGGCCGAAGTCCTTGTCACAAACTGTCACGTGCCACGATCAACAACTAGAACACAAATTAGTGATCATGCTTCTTGATCACACTGCGTTTCACGTGTTCCTGACCACCAGATGAAAATGCAATCAAGATATGATGCCTTAGAAGCCGCCAAGGGGAAAAAGATTTTTGTTAAGACCGTGGTGGTATCACGAGATGGAGACAGGGCAAGACAGACTGGGAGTTCCTTTTCTGTTTAAGTTTCCTCTCTTGAGTGTTGAGTGTACAACTCTATGAGTGTGGTGTCTGAATCGGCTGTAACTGATTTAATAGTTCCATAGACTTTGTGAGTTCTGAGAAACAAACAGTTCCGTGGTGGGGATTGGGTCATTGCTATGTGGGCTGGGGGGCTTGTTCACAGGCAGCGGACGCTTGAGGAAAATGCCTCCCATCTGAAGCAAAAACACAGGATTGGACTCTGCTGGGATTTGGTCTCTTTTTCCCGTCTAGTTTTGTGTGGGGGCGTCGGCGAGTCGCGTCCTCTCCTTGGTTCGCGGCTTTGGACAGCGCACTATAACACGATTACATCTCACCTGTTACTGAGTATCCATGGCGGATCATTTCAAGTCATCCTTGTTTCCATACTTTACTCGTTTAAATCATCAGCTGAGATTATAGAGACTTGCATGTCGAGCACAAGTCACTTCCATAGCCTTATATTAAAGGATTGTAGGTACTTAGTGGCTAGTGACCATTGTTCTCTGCTCATAGTGGCGCAATATTTTTCATGGAAAATTACTCAGATCCATGCAGCACGGTCAAGGTATATATCCTAAGCTGTTCCTTTCTTTTACTTTCATAGTGCTAGTAATGATAATAGTTACTTACACACCTTTTCTTTTTTTTCATAGTGGATACTGAGTGGGATAATGGGGTCTACAAAACCTTTTTTGTATTGCGGATAGTGATATGTGAATTGTACTTACGCAAAACCCTTTCTTTTTAGTGTCATATGATTAATGATGAGTGTAACAGGTAAACAATTGATAAACCATTTCGTTTTAATTCATAAAATAGTGATAATAATGATGAATTGAGTGTACTTATCGAACACCATATTCTTTTTATTTCAAAAATGATCATATGATTGTCCTACGTTCTATAAAATTAGAGTTATAACAAACGTGTGCAATATGTAGCAATTAGCAACTCAGTGGCTGTCCATTCTATATTCCACACATAACACACAACATTCGAACCATTCCTCACTCCTCCACAAAACCTCCCCTTCAACCTCAACAAGCAATCAATGCAGATCACCCTTGCACCTACTCTTAAACAAAAGCACACAGCGTGCACCATCAATCAGGGGAATGCGAGTCAAAAGAGATGCGTTGTAAATAAAACTACAAACATTTGAATTCCTAAGCAAAGATGACGTGTGCGCAGCATGATAGCAGCAAGTTGCCAGAACAACACGAAGTACAAGAGAAAAGATTGCGGTTCACTCACGTATGGTCTGTTTTTGCATCATCTGAGTCTCAAGCCTTTAGATGGAGGAGACCATAAGGTAACCAAAGCTGCCGAGGAAGACAAGGACAAAACAGGGCAGGACACAGTTGACCCATTAAGAAATGGTGAAATCAAAAAGCGAGAAACTGGTCAAAAAAATAAACAGGTACTAGGGGCCCTGGTAATGTGCAACTGCTGTGCAAGTCCTGTACAGTGGCCATAGAGGTCAAACAAATGACAGGGCCTGGTGTAATGGGCCCTCGACACCAACCCAGTTAATCTTTCTGTGACGCTACGATCTTAGACTTGACAGCTTCTTTTATGACTTTTTATGGTAATCAGAATGAGGCCAACACATCCAAAAAGAATTGATGTTTTTGTGTCATAGACATTTTTAAGCTAACATCAATACACAAAAGTGCCGTAACAAAACAAAGGATTCCATCTGGACATACAATTATCCTAACCACCCCGCGGCCCCACCCGGGCCCCCTTCCCCTGCCCCCAAACCAGTCTGCTTTCGTTCACTAATGATGCAAAAGCGTGGGCACGAGAATGGATAATTTGAAAATCTTCGGGGAGAGAGGTTGGGCACCTAATGGGGTAACAAAGACAGTATTGTGGAGAGTTCAAAAAAAACAAAAACCAAAAAACTTGAGAACCCACATGTGTGGTAGAATACAGAGCAAGTAATCGCCTGGTGGGGTAAGTTCGCTGAGTGAATTTTTAACATTGGCACCCTTGTGTAATTGGATGTGGGTATGTGGAGTGTGTGGGGGTGTGTGTTTGAGAATGGTAGTGTAGCTGAACAGTTTGTAATAACAACTTTTTAACCATGTAAATATGCATGGAAATACAAACACGTCTGCGAATGCATGAATATGGATTATGCCTCAGTTATCAGCCTAAAGGGAGGCACACATGTGTCAGTGTAATAAGAAACAGCGTTCTCCTCAGACCTTAGGGAATTACCCAAGCGAACCAAGTAATTTCAAAGCGCAGTCATACGGAGACAACGAATTCAATCCATGATACTGATCGCATTACCTATGAGGCTTTTGAAGCGTATGGGCCTACCCCATGAGACATAGGGGAGCCACTGTGGCTGAAAATTGGAATAAGAATAGTGGGCCGGGTTTCTTTCTTTTACTGGCTCAAGCGTTGCTGGAGGGGGGTGTCGTAAGTGGCTCATGGAAATACCAGGATTTCCCACCACCAGGCCTCTCAATGTCCGGGCCCTTCTGGAGTGAGAGTATCCGGTCATAATATGGGCACGGGGGGTGATGGCTATGACCACGCCTTCCGCTGCTGAACCGCTCGTAGCTTGACGTGTTCTGATCACCAATGCCGCTTGAATTGAGCGAACACGGGGTCCTCTTTTTCGTCCCATGGTTTTACTGGTCTGGTTCCTCATTTCCCACATTCCCCAACTTCAGGGTCTATGCACTCTGGTGGGTATTTGGTGAGGGCAGGAAAGACTGAACGAGCACTTAATGTGCTAGTGTTGTCAATAGAAGACACTGAAGGTACTCACTTATGTCCTTGAGAACAGGGCTGGATGACAATAAATTTCTCGGTGGTAACAAGTATTGTTGAGATCTAAAGCTAGGACTATAGTCATCACTAAACAGTTAGGTCGATGGGGATCAGCGCTCAAAGGATGGGGTAAACTTTCACGAATGTGAATAGCCAACCCCGATTTGAGAAAGGGACAGTAGTCGAAGAGATTAGAAGATTCATATCTGTCCTTTGATAGAAGCTTAGGGTCACTGAGTATTGGGTCTAATAAAAAGAGGCTGAGAAGAGTGATGGATAAAATTGTTGACAGGTATGCTATAGGTACAAGTTATAATACGATCATTAGTTGGAATAAACTCATAGGATGTTCTGTGGGGTAAATTTGTGGTGATTCAGTCAAAGAGTAGGTGCTGTCAAGACAAAATCAAACCTGATGAGTTTACTGTGATATGGTGTGGTACGGAGACATGGTGGTAACTAGACGGTGGGTGGGGGAAAGGAGAAAGGCTATCACAAGCGTTTAATAGGACAACAAGGCAGCACTGTAGCATGACCGTTGGGAAACACTGATTCATAGCAGAGGTTGGCCAAGATACACGAAAACTTCAAGATTAGGTACAAGTAAATACACACAAGGGGTGTGAAGGTAATGAGTTTGGCATTTACGAAAATAATCAAGAGATGACACCCGAGTTGGACTTTTTCTGACACAATCATAATGTGAAGCTGGCAAGACAGAATCACAGACTATGGGACACAAAACACACAACAAAATCAAAAAAACTAGGTGGTGACTAACCGCAACATGCCAAATGAAGGTTATACAACCTATGGGACTGGCTATAGGAATTTCTGAACGATAAGGCGAAACAATGAGCTCTGGTCGAAGTAAGGAAAACACATCCCACAAGGGAATCATGCAGCCGAATGAAAATTGTGAAGTGAGCGACGTGGAATTGCTGACAGCGTACGATTCCCTGATACTGACGATAAACATAACTTTGTTTGCCTGCTATGAACCTTTGTGCGAGACGTCACGCATTAGCTTTGGCATGCATAGGCTTGGTCGCGATAACATTGTGCCTGCAGATGAAAATTACAAATAATAAATATGCTGCGGGATGTGGTGTGTGGCCATCAAATGAGTGACATCAAGAAGGTGGGGGGAGGACAGTGAACCAGGAACATTATGCGGGCCAAGTAGCATGGTGCACTAAGACATGGGAAGCATGCACGCAAAAGCCAGTTCCAGGAAAACAAGACTTTAATGATGCTGAAGCACGATGGCTCGGTGATATTTTGAGCTGGTAACATGCTGATATACACCATGGTAGAGAATGTAAAAGCAATCTCGTTTCTATCCTAAGTTGTTAACTCAAATAGCTTTAGGAACACAGATGATGTATCTAAGAGACATCTACGGCCGACAAAAATAAACGGTGTTGTTGAAGCAGTTGACTTTGGTATAGGAATTATACGATGTTGTTTTCAAGAGAGATAAACTTTGACTTGGGATGTTTGTGTCCTTTGAACAGGTCTTGTGTAATGAGCAAGCATAGCGAAGAATTGGGGTTAGAACAAGGAATAGAGGATTTAGTTTTAGGGCCATTACATGTATCTGACTAAGTTTAGAAAAAACTTGATGATGGTCTACGAGTGTAGAGATTTCTCAAAGACTTCTGATGTCACGAAAGTGAGGGCTTGCTTCTAACTCCGTGTTCTTCTTTGATGCATGACTTTGTTGAGGTAAAGAGGATATGACTGATTTATTTTTTTGTGCAAGAAATCTATATATCATCGAGGATGTATTCGTTGTGTGTTTGAATCAAAGATAACACTAAATGGGCTTGGTACCTACATAAGTTGGACCCATTCTTTTCGGTGACTATATTTAACTTCAGGAGATTTTGGACTTGTCCCTGAAATAAACACTAACCAGATTCTTGCTGAACAAAACATTCCAGACTTTGTTTCATAGCACTCATTCATCTATGAACTGATCTGGGGTGCTTTGTTTTTTGAGGCTGCAACAGAAGTTTTTCAAAATGCATCATCTATTAAACTAAACTCCCTGTGTCCTAATCTGAGAGGTAACAGTTCTTGGCAGAGACCTTTGTTTCCTTTGCATTTTGCACAGATATAGCCTGCATATTGTCAGCCACTTTCATATTCTGGTTGCAATATTTAGAATTTCCTCTAAAACACAAAAAAACACCCTCTTGAGGTTGTGAAACATCATTGCAGACGCCAGTACAGGTGATTTCTGCACAGGGAAACTAAAGCATTTACCCCTGGTGGTCGCGGAGCTGTGTTGTCAGCGCACTAGGTCTCTCCACAAACGCTGTAATCTCTCGAGCAATACCCCACCATGGCTCCCATTCCTTCTGAGCAGCAGATGACAGTCTTTGTGGCCACAGCAAGCATTGGGAGGGCTGTGCATCATGCTGCTAGCAGTCACTGTTATTGTCTGTCCTTGCAACGCGTAAGTCATCTTCGGTCCTTATTTTAAGCCTTAATGAAGGTTTAACCACAGCTGAAACGGAATGATGCTACTTTTCCAATTTCCCTCTTGTTTTTCAGACTTCCAGACAGGATTCTCTGGTGGAGTGACAAAAGGATGAATCTATCTGCTGCTCTCTTGGAATTCTGGAGAGATGTACTTCCCATTACATCTTCAGGCATCACCAGTCCACTCTCAAAATCCACATGCTGTAGTAGAATTCCTATTTGATTGTGGACTGGCACCAGGATGGGAAATGAACTCCTGAAAATGTGTTTGCCCCCCCATACCAGCCCACAGAGACCAGGTCCTTCCTGTCTTCTAGACCCGCGCTGACTGGCTGACCAGTGGGCCTGGAATTTTTCGCCATTTCGTGCTGCTCTGAAGAAATTTTCCACAGATCTCCTCATGGAGCTGGGTGCACCCAACTGCTGTCTATCGCTTATTTTTTATCTGCTGTGTGACTCAATTTTCCTTGAGGTGTATGTATGCTAGAGCTCACTCTGTCCCCGCCGGCCTCTGGTCTGGGAGGTGCGGTTACTGTCCTAGTCACACGCCGGGACACTGTCATGGTCTTCTCCCTTTCCACTTTCCTGGGTAGCAAGTTATTTTGTCAGGGAGGGGTTTGGATCTGGGTCAAAGCGACCCACATAGAAGCCATAGGAAACGCAGAAGGTAGAGATAGTCCCTGAACAGTGTGCTGCCTAGAGTTTCTGGATGCAAAGGGCAACACAGACAGTGACCTCATACTTCTTATACTTGCCCTTGTCCCCTCAAAGCACTTGGCAGCACTTAAGAAGTCTGTAAGACGAAACATCTGGGACAGGGCTGTGGGTCTGCACCTGCACTGTCTTGGCTGTATGATGCTCTCCCTCGTCTGCGCTCAAATCTCTGTTCCTCTAGCGCTAGACTGGAACAACTGACTTGAACCTGGTCCTGTTCCCTGTCGGATGATTCTTGGCTAGAACTGACCATCTGAGGTCCCTGCCTGACCCTGTAGGCCCATTCAGCAGTCACTGCCCTCTCTTTTAAACTTGCCCTTGTTCCCCTCGCAGTGCGGACTGCTGAAAGGATAGTGTGTCCAGCCTATGCTACGGGTGGCTACAACCACAGCTTATCCAGTGATTCGTGTTAATTTTCCTTATTGTTGGTAACGACACATTATCCAGTTTGGGCATTGTTACAGATTCCATATAACAGAGTTGTCCTATCGGTGGCTTGTATTCAATATTTGAAACACATTAGCGTGACACTGACAAACTAACAGTCTAATCCTGACTACATTTTCAGAACCTAATTAGATGATATATCTGACAGACAATCTCTACTGACTCTGGTCTTGTGCTCTGTCCCTCCAAGTTCGAAGATCCCATTGTGCCTGATGATGACTTTTCCAATACCTCGTAAATTCTGACCCTACACCCTGCCATTCCTTCCTTCACTTAATGTCCCCTGTTCATCCATTACATTTGTGGGTTCCATGTGAGTCACTCATAGCTAGTGATTGATCAAGTTCGAATACACTGTCTGTTTACTGTGCTGACCCTGGAATCAGTCTTTGACTCCCTAAAGAACGGGGGACACATTAAGCTCTTTCCAGCATCTTATGCTTTAAAGATCAGGCCTGTGATTTCCTTTGTAATGATCTCTGATTCCCCCTTGAGCTACGGCCTGCCACCTAGGTTCTGACTTGGTCTGAACAAAGGTGGCTGCCGTGTGTGTCCACAGGAGCTGGTTCTCATCAGACATCCTGAATTTGACTGTTTGTCCATTCCTACTAGTATCCAAATCAAGGGTTTGCTGCCTGTTTGGAATCGGCGTCCATCAATGGTATTGACTCCACGTCAAATCCACCATGCTGCAATGCTAACCCCCATTCTGGGTCAGCTCCATGACCTCCACCGAATGAAAGATCCACACAAAAAAACTGTAAGCCAAATGGTTAGTGAAGGTGGCGACTAAATGCTAACCCAGCCTCTCTATGGCTGGATGATCTTGAAGAGAAATAGTGACTAATCCCGTTAAGTACCCTCTTGTTTTACAAACAGCACTGCGTGTCAAGGTGAGGTTTTCTGTTCCCACAAACCATGTGTCTTTATCCTGACCAGGGGAACCTTTCACCTCAGACATAACTTCGGAATGCCATCCTATTGCAGACTGAACTTGCTTCAAGACACCATACTTTAATCTGCCTAATATCTGCTTTCCAGACATGTCAGTCTTCAAAAGGCATAATCCCCTCTGCCAGTAACTATGCTTCCTTTTCAATTCAAGAGAAGAGGGGCCGATCAACTGTTGTTCATCCTTCAGGAATGAAGTTTCGAAAGTGCACGCGTTCTAGTCAGAATGGTTCTCAATGAGTCAGGTTACCGCTTTGAGAAGTTGGAAACACTCCAGGTATGTTAAGCCAGGACACTTACAGAACGTAATCAGAGGAGTCCGATTCACATGCAGTCGGTGCCAGAGCTGTCACTCGTTATACAGTAGAGGGGATCCGCAGTTTCTTCTCTCCACGTTTTGTTCAGGCGCTGACGGCTGTTGGCACGCACATGGGTGTATTGGGCGGGGTGAGTTCTGTACTACAAAGCTGTGCTCGGACTGATAGACACTCATGCACTGGATCCCTGGTCGGTCACTGCACATCCACGAAGAACCAGCTTGTTTTTTAAAACAACCAATGGTTTGGTTTGAGATATTTAGTTCTCTGGGTTACAGTGACTGTCACACAAGGAACTAAATATTCTCAAACCAAACCAGTTTTTGTTTTAAAAACAGTGGTGCTTCGGTGCCGTTGATGTTGCAGTTGACCGGCAATGGGATCCGTGAATGATGTCTATCAGTACGAGCACAGCTTTGGGTACAGACTCAGAACCGCCACAAAGACACCACAGTGTGCGGGCCAACAGCCTCAGCAGCCTGAACAAGAAACGTGGAGAAGAAAGGGGAGAAGAAGAAACTGCGGAATCTCTCGTACTGTAGAAGAGAGTGACAGCTTCTGGCACGGACTGCATCGTGAACGCGACTCCTCTGATTACGTCGGTAAGTGTCTGTCTTACATACCTGAGTGTTCCAACTTTCAAAGCGGTAACCTGATGCTGATGAGAACCATTCTGACTAGAACGTCTTGCAACTTCATTCCTGAAGGGAGAAAAGATCAGGCCTTGAAAAGGAAGCAAGCACGGCAGAGGTATTATGCCTATTGACGACTGACATCTGGCAAGCAGGAATAGGCAGATTGAAAGTCTGGTGCGGAACAACATCTGCTAAAGGATGCATTCAGAAGTTATGTTGAGGCCTGAAAGTTTCAGCTGGTCAGGATACAGACACATGTTGTGGGACCAGAAACCTCACCTTGCCACAGTGGTTCAAAACAAGAGGTATTTTCAGGGAAGCACATCTGCCTTCTTAGAACATCCAGCATGAGAGGGCTGGGAGCATTAGTCCCCCCTTCACTAACCATTTTGGCTACAGTTTGGGTGGATCTTCATTCAGAGGTCATGGAGCTGAAAGAAGGGGTTAGCATGCCATTCAGGTGGATGCCGGAGTCCAAACCCTTGAGTGAGGCCTCTCTCGCAACCAGGCAGCAAACCCTGATTTGGATACAGTAGGAAGGGACATGTCTAAATCCCGGATGTCTGAGAGAACCAGCTCCGTGTACAACACAAGGCAGCACACCTTGTTCATATCCAAGTCAGAACCTAGGTGGCAGTCAAGGGGGAACAGAGACATACAAGGAAATCACAGGCGATCTTTAAAGCACAGATGCTGGAAGAGCTAATGTCAGTCTTTAGGGAGTCAAAAGACTGATTCCCCCAGTGTCAGCACAGTAAAAGACCTAGATACACCTGATCAATCACAGCTGAGTACATCACAGGAACCCACAAATAAAGGATGGAAAAAGACATTAATGTGAAGGAATGGCAGGGTGTTAGGGCAGAATTCACAGGAAAAAGTCATCATCAGGCACACTGACTAACTTGGAGACAGAGCACAGACCAGAGTCAGTAAGAGATTGTCTGTCAGATATATCAAAGTGGTCTGAAAAATGAGTCAGATAGACTGTTAGTTTCAGACACGCTTAATGATTCAAATATTGAATACAAGCCACCGATAGGAAACAAAATGTTTATATGGAATCTGTCAAAACAAGTCCCAAACTGGAAAAATGGTCTGTACAACCAAGAAGGAAAATCTACACCATCACTGGATAAGCTGTGGTTGTAGGCCACCCGTAGCAGAGGCGGACACACTATCCTTTCAGCATTCAGCACTGCAGAGGGGGAACAAGGGCAATGTTTAAAAGAGAGGGGCAGTGGAATGCTGAATGGGCCTACAGGGTCAGGCAGGGACCTATCAGATGGTCAGGTTCTAGCCAAGAATCATCCGACAGGGAACAGGACCAGTTCAAGTCAGTGTCCAGTCTAGCTCTAGAGGAACAGAGAGAGCGCAGAGAGGGAGAGCATCAGACATCCAAGACAGTGCAGGCAGACCCACAGGCGTCCCAGATGTTTCTTCTTACAGACTTCTTAAGGTGCTGGCCAAGTGCTTGAGAGACAAGGGCAAGAAGGGATGAGGGTCACTGTCTGTGTTGGTGCCTTTGCATCCAAGAAACTCTAGCAGCAGCACACTGTTGTTCAGGGACTATCTCTACCTTCTGCGTTCCTATGGCTTCTATGTGGGTCGCTTTGACCCAGATCCAAACCCCCCTCCCTGACAAAAATAACTTGCCCCATGGAAAGTGGAAAGGGAGAAGACCATGACAGTGTCCCCGGCTGTGACTAGGAACAGTAACCAGCACCTCCCAGACCAGAGGCCGGCAGGGGACAGAGTGAGCTCAGCATACACCTTGAGCACACACAGCAGATAAAAAAAAGGAGTAGACCAGCAGTTGGGTGCACCCAGCTCCATGAGGAGATCTGTGGAAAATTTCTTCAGGCGCAAGAAATGGAGAAAAAATTCCAGGCCCACTGTCAGCAGTCAGCGCAGTCTAGAAGACAGGAAGGACCTGGTCTCTGTGGGTGCTGGTATGACACATTTTCAGGATTCATTCCCATCAGTGACAGTCAAATAGGAATCACACAGCAGGATTTTGAGATGACCTGTGATGCATTGAAGGTGTAATGGGAAGTACATATCTCCAGAATTCAAGAGAGCAGCAGATAGATTCATCATTTGTCACCAAGAGAAGTCTGTCTGGAAGTCTGAAAAAAAGAGGAAATGGAAAAAGTAGCATCATTCAGTTCAGCTGTGGTTAAACCTTCAATGCTTAAAAGAAGGACAGAAGATGAGCTTACCTTGCAAGGACAGACAAACAGTGAATGCAGCAGCATGATGCACAGCCCAAGAGCTGTGGACACAAAGACTGCATCTGCTGCTCAGAAGGAATGGGAGCAAGGTGGTATTGCTCGAGAGATGAAGTCGTTTGTGGGGAGATCCTAGTGCGCTGACAACACAGCTCAGAGACCACCAGGGGGAATGCAGTTCCTGTGCAGAAATCACCTGTAATGGAGGTTCTGCAATGATTTTCACAAATCAGAGGAGGGTGTTTTTAGAGGAAATCATAAATATGCAAAAATATGAAAGTGGCTGACAATATGCAGGCTATAGCTGGCAAATGCAAAGGAAACCAAGGTCTCTGCCAAGAACTGTTACCTCTCAGATTAAGGACACAGGGAGGTTTAAAGATGATGCATGAAAAACATTCTGTGCAGCCTCAAAACAAAGCACCAAGATCAGTTATAGAGAATGAGGCTATGAAGTCTGGAAGTTTGTTTCAAGACTCGGTAGTTATTTCAGGAAAGTCAAAAAAAACTCAGGAAGTAAAACTTCACAGAAAAAGAATGGGTCAACTGATGTAGGTAACAAGCAGCCATTAGTGTCCTTTGATCAAACACACAAGAAGACATTCCTCGATGAAAAGATTTCTTGCACAAAAATAAAATCAGTCATATCCTCTTTACCTCAATCAAAGTCAATCACAAAGAAGAACACGGAGTTAGAAGCAAGCCCTCATCAAATCAGAAGTTTGAGAAATCCACACTCGAGACCATCAGCAGTTTTCTAAACTTACAGATACAAAATGGCCCAAAACTAAATTCATTCCTTGTTCTAACACTTCCGCAGCTGCCATTACCAAACCTGTTCAAATGACACAACATCCCAAGTCAAAGTTATCTCTCTTGAAAACAAAATCGTATATTCCTATACCCACGTCACCTGCTTCAAAACACCGTTTATTGTCTGCCGTAGATGTCTCAGAACCATCATCTTCAAAGCTATTAGAACAACCAAGAAAACAGATTGCTGTGAATTCCTACCATGTTGAATCAGAAGTACAAGCTCAAAAATCACCGAGCCAGTCTTCAGCAGAATTAAAGTCTTGTTTTCCTGGAACTGCTTTGCCACATGCTCCCATCTTAGTGCACCATTCTACTTGCCAGCAGAATGTTCCTGTTTCACTGTCCTCACCCCCACCTCTTGATGTCACTCAGAGGCCACACACCACATCCCCAGCATCTTATTATTTGAATTCATCTGCAGGCACACTGGTATCTCCAAGCCACATGCCAAAGTCATGTGAAGTCTCGCACACATGTCATAGCCAGGCAAAGTCATGTTTATCGTCAGTATCAGGACATCGTAGCTGTCAGTCATTCCACGTCCGTCTTCACCACAATTTCAGGCTCATGCCCCTGGGATGTGTCCTACTTCACCAGAGCCTCATTGTCTTACCTTATGTTCAGAAATTCCTTATAGCCATGTCCCAAGGTCTTGTATAACTTCATTGGCAGGTCTTTCACCACCAGTTTTTGATGTTTGTGTTCCAAGATCTGATTCTGTCTTGCCAGCTTCACATATGCCTGTCAGAAAGTCCAACTCGGTGTCATCAGATTATTGTAAACCACACTCAACCTCACCCTCTTGTAATTGTCACAAGTCTTGCAGGTGCTCGCCAACCTCTCCACATCCTGTCCCAAGGTCATGTACAGTGTCTCCTGTGCCTTATAACCGCTTTGATAGGCCTTGCTCCATTTCACCACCACCCCTCGATCACCATGTTCGAACACCATACAGTAAATCATCATGGTTTGAAGCACCTACCTTACTATCACACAAAACACCACCAGAACATCATGATATTCAAAATGCCTCAAATGATATAGCAGTACCTCAACAAACATCATTTTCAGCTATTGCCAAACCACTTAAGTCTTCATCAAAGACATATCTCCAATCTTATACTACTTTTTCAAATCGGCTATCACATTTGCAAAGTTTACCTTTGAGCGACCCCATTCCAGATAACATACTGATGACATCTGCTAGATCTCAACAAACTTGCCCAGAAATTTCTGCTATCCAGCCCTGTTCTCAGGGACAATAGTGAGACCTTCAGTGTTTTATTGAACACATCACAAAGTGCTGTTAGTTTTCTGCCTCCACCATCACAGGTTCCTAGACTGAAGTTGGGGAATGTGGGGGAAAAGAGGGAGACAGATCCAGAAACCATGGGAAGAAAAAGAGGAGTGCTTCAAAAGGGCAGGAAGAACACTTCAAGCACAGCGTTTCAGAGCGGAAGCTTGTCAAGCCATCCAGCCCCAAAACGGAATCCACTTCCAGAAGGGACAGGAAGAAGAGGCATGGTGGTGGAAATCCGGTATTTCCAGAGCCACTTCCAGAAGTGAGCAGAAAAGAAAGAAGGCCACTAGTCCTTCATCCAATTCAGCAAGTGGCTCCCCTATGTCTCCAGGGGTGGCCATACGCTTCAAAGCCCTCATAGGAACTGCTACAGATCATGAGAACCTCCTGTATGACTGCTTTAAATAAGGCCTCTTGGGTAACCCACAGGTCTGAGGAAAAGCATGCTACACATCTTGACACAGTGTGCCTCCCTAGGTGGATAATCGTTCATAATCATTATTATGCAGCAGACGTGTACACATATTTAATGTTAACAGGTATACAAACTTGTTCAGCTACACACACACACACACACACACACACACACACATACACACACACATATACACAATGTGCATGTAAAAATCTGTCTTCCATTATTACTTGCCTGTACTTCCCAATGTGGGCTCAAGTTTTTTTTTTTTTTTTTTTTTTTTAACTTCCACAATCAACTTTGTTAAATAGGTGATTTTTTTCGCATTCATTATCATCTCATCAGCTTTTGCATCATGAGTGAAGAAAGAGAGGCTAGGGCAGGGGAAGGGGGGGTGGGGTGGGGGTGGTTAGGAAATTGTATGTCCAGATGGAATCTTTGTTTTGTACGATTTTGTGTATGAAGCAGTTAAAATGCATGACACAAAAACATAATGTCTTTTTGGATGTGTTGCTCATTCTGATTAAATACAAAGTCATAAAAGAAGCTGTAAGTCTGAAGATGTAGCGTACAGAAATTGTGTGGAGGGCATTAAATCAGGCCTGTCATTGTTTGACCTATGGCAACTTTACAGGATATTTGCACAGCAGTGCAATACAAGTGCCAGTACATGATTGCAGTTCTCGCTTTCCATCATTTCAATGGGTCACTTCTGCCATGTTTGTCTGTCTCACTCGACGCTTTGGTACCTTATGTTCCTCCATCTAAAAGCTCTTGAGACTTCAGAGATGCAAAACACAGACAACTGAGGAACGCACTTTCTCTTTACTTTGTGTCTGGAATTTGCTGCTATCTATTCTGCACAACGTCTCATCTTTGCAGGAATTCAAAAGTAGTTTTATAACGCATCTCTTTTGACTCGCATTCCCCTGATTGATGTTGCACGCTGTGTGCATTTTGTAAGAGTAGGTGAAGGGGATCTGCATGTTGCTGTGAGGTTGAAGGAAGGGTGGGGGAGTGAGGAAGTGGTTCTGAATGTGTGGTTTATTTGGGGAATATAGAATGGACAGCACACTGAGTTGCTAATGCTACATATTGCACTTTATAACTTCAAATATAAGAACTATCCATCATTATGATCATTATGAAATAAAAGAAAGGGTTTATAAGTACAATTCATCATTATTATCACTATGAATTAAAGAAAGGGTTTATAAGTACTGTTCATCATCATTATCACTATGAAATAAAAAGAAAGGGTTTGTAAGTACAATTCACCATCATCACTATGAAATAAAAAAGAAAGGGTTTGTAAGCACAATTCATCATCATCATTATCACTATGAAATAAAAGAAAAGGTTTGTAAGTACTATTCATCATTACTATCACTATGAAATAAAAGAAAGGGAACATGCTTAGGATAAATTGACCGTGATGCAGGAATGAGTAAATTTTCCATGAAAAATTATTACTGCCACATTAGCAGAGAAAATTTGTCAGCTAGCAACCTAAGTAACACACACAAAAAAAGGCTATGGAAGTGACTTGGCTGAATGAAGTCTATAATCTCAGCTGCTGATTTTAAAAGAGTAAAGTATGGAAACAAGAAATGATGTGAAATGATCCGCCATGGATACTCAGTTAAAGTGAGATGTAATCAGGTATTCAGCTGCTGTCCAAAGCGGAAAGGAGAGACGGACGCACAGAGAAATCAGCAGAGTCAACCTGTTGTGTTTTGCTTTCAGATGGGAGGTCACTCTCTAAGGTCGCTGCTGTAACAGCCGCCACAAGAAAAGACCACCCAGGAACTGTTTTTTTGAAAATCAAAGTTATGGAACATTAAAAGTTAGCAGATAGATCAACACTCAAGAGAGACATCAACACTCAAGAGAGGAACACTTTAAAAGAAAAGGAAGTCTGTCCTTGTGCATCATCGTGAAAAAGGTACAAAAATATTTTCATCTTGGGAGTTTACAGGATCTTCTTGTTATTTTTTCATATGGTGGTCAGGAAAAGTTGAAGACAGTGTGAAGCAGATGATCACAAGTCAGTTGAAGTGGACTGATTGTGAAAAGGATTGGCCCCTTTAGCTCAGGGCGCAGCTCTCCTCATCACAGGTGTCAAAAAAGAAAATAGAAGATTGCTGAGTTTTATCGACAGAGTGGACACTATCAAAGCTTTGGTCAACTGCTTTCTGCTTGAGCTAGCCAACTTGTGAACTGTGTACCCTCCAGGAAAAGGAAATCTGCTTGAGAAGCTTGGTTCTTTGGGTATTGCTACAGATAAGGCACGGCACGACAGACATCTGGTGTTGAAAGAGACAATGAGAGATTGAAAACTAAAACTTCACAAAGAGCGTCCCATCTAGAGCCATGTTTCACCGATGACAAAATGTTTCAAACTACAGATTTGTGAACTGAGAATTGTGTTAAGGTGCTGTTCACAGGACGCCGTCTGTTTGACAGAGTGCTCGCATTCCATAGAACAGACTCTGCGGAAAAACCCTGCATTTAACTACAGGCAGTCAACACCTGCAGGAACTCGGCAGACTGGTTAGCGTCAAGGCCTCAGCCGTGCACACACACACACACACACGCACACACACACACACACAGAGGATACAGATTGTGTGATCGCCTGCATAAGGATATACTGAAAACAGAACGGAGTATCAACAGCCACTCAGAAGCAAGGCCAAACAAAACAAGGGAGAATGTCTGACCAAGTCTTAGGTAAAAAACTGAATAGAAATTTTGTTCTGTTCAAACAAAGCTGATTTCATTTGTTGGCAGAATTATGTTTGATTGTTAGTCCTGTCAGAGTATGGAGATGCCTGTTTACAAAAAAAAAAAAGGTCTTTGGAAAAAAGAAGTTGTCTTTGCTGTTGGATTTTTTTTTTTTTTTTTTTTTTTTTTTAAATCTTTATTTCATGTTCACCCCCTTTTTTTTCTTGCTTGTGTGCATCTGTTCTCAAACTTATCCCAACTTGTTTATTTGTATGTGATTTGCTTTGGGTTGGGGGGGGGGGGGGGGGGGTTGGGCAGGTGGATCGGGGGATGTTTTTGTTTGTTTGTTTGTTGAATGGGTGTCTTTGTGGTAAGCAAAGACACATTTGATTTTCGTTTGTTCTTGCTTGCAAACTGTTACACATAGTTGTGCATGCGCACACACACATTCACACTTGCTCTCTCTCTCTTACACACAGACACACACACACACACACACACACACACACACACACACACACACACACACACACACATGCACAGACGCACGCATGCATGTGTGCATGCTTATAGACACACGTAACTACAGATGAATTAGTGGTTAAGAAAACTGGTGTCAGCTTTCAATATGTACTAAAGGATGGCATCAGTTTCATATTCATTTTTAGACTGGAAGAGGAACACCACTCTTTTTTTTTTTTAAGGGATGGATGGGGGAGGGGAAGCAAGAGAGAGTTGGGGTGTGAGCTAAAGAGAGAGGGAGATGGGAGTTGGAGTGGGGGGGGGGGGGGGGGGGGGTCATCCAGGTGTGTTTTACTTTGTCCAATTGACATGGTCCATAAAGCTGGGTTCGGACGCAGTGAAATGTGTGCATATCTACACAAAATGTGATTGTAGTAAGAATATACCAGTGTTTCTTTCTTTGTTTTCTTCATGGTACTAAGCTCAAGCACACACACATGCACTCATACATGCAAGCACGCACACACGCACGTACGCATGCGCTCACACACACACACACACACACACACACACACACACACACACACACACACACACACACACACACGCATACATGGATGTGCATGCATAACACTATTACATAGGTGTACACATACATTGATACAGGTATACATACACATAATGCTGATACAGTTATACATGCACATACGCACACAAACACACGTGCAGTGACTGAGTGAGGGCACACATGTGTAAGTACTCTCCCATACTGTTTTACTCTCAGTCTCTTACACACACACACACACACACACACACACACACACATACACACACACACACACACAGACTTTACCTCTGGGAGTTGCATAGCTGGAGTACATAGTACCACACCAACAAGGAAAGGACCCAGTTTTTCTCGGAGGGCAATATATTTAACTAGAGGTAAAATGTTGAATGAAATTATACAGTTGCTTGCAGAAGGACATTGACGTCGTAAGAACTTAACCTACAGGCTGGAACATAATAAATCTGCATTCACCGAGACCACATAAACTCGTAATAGTAATAATGAACCACTTTACACAATGCAATATCTGTATTGAATTTGCTTTCATTATGAAAAAAAAAAAAGAAAAACTTGCTTCCATTATGAAAACAAGAAACTCGGTTACAGATTTTGAGGGGGGGGGGGGGGGGTAGAGAGAAAGAAACGCAGCCAGAAGAATTACATGAACAAATTAAGGTATATTGTTTGCTATTTATGCAGAAACATGCGTGCCCATTTGACAGCAAAACAATTTCTTCCCTTTTCCCTTCTACAGGCCACCGTGGCAAAGTGGTGAAGCTGACACAGGAAGGGATGACGCTGCTGTTTGAACCTCTGATCAAGATGCAGGAGGAGACGACGGCGGCGCTGCGCAGCTTGCAGCAGCAGGTGGTGCGCCTGGAGATGCAGCATGCCAACAGCGCCGGTGGCGGCGGAGGCCAGGGCTTGCTGTCCAAGGACTGGGTCACCCTGGCCATCATCCTCATCTTCCAGATCATCCTGCAGTGGATCTTCCGCCTGGACCGCTCCTAGGCTTTCCTGCCTACCTGCACGTAGCCTCCCTGTTCCTGGCCTGGACTGTCAGCATGGACCACTGTTTGCCTGCATCTACCATCCCCTTCTGTTATTGACCATGGGCCTGCATGGTTTCCAGGTGTGGCAGTGATTCATATCAAGGACCTTCTGCCTGGATCCCTTGGCAGTTGGTTTCTTTCTTCCACACAGTCTGCGCCTCTAGATCTTCCATCTGGGACTTCTTGTGAATGCTGATTGTCAACTTTGCCACCAGCATGGAATTTTCTCCCTGGGATGCTCTTCTTTGTGCAGATGTCCTCACAGCACCATCCTGCAGTACCTTTTCATCTGCCTGTTAGGTTTGGCTGTCACCTTGCCCTTCTGCACATCCTACAGTGGAACTGCAGCCTCACCTGGACCTCTCCATAGACCATGCTGTCATCATTTCAGTGTCAGCCTCATCCTTCTTGTTCCACTATCTATGCCTGGCAGTCATGTTGGCCTTGTAGATCATCTTGCCAAAGGTGATCTGCCACAGCTACTCAGTAGACACTTTCCAGGTTGTCCTGACCAACTGACATCATTGTCCAGCAATTGTCTGCTCTCCAGATTTAGGTGCAGACAGGTGGGCAAAGAGTGATTCTCCTTGAAATGGATCTGTTGTTTTGTTTTCTGAGGGGCCAGGGCTAGGAGACAAAGATGGTGTGAGAAGAATGGACTTTGTACCTTTGCCACGCATTGGACTTGACCACAGGATGATGTCAAAGAGGTCCTACCACTGGTGCCTGGTTCATACAGGGCTCTGCCTCGGGTCTGTTTCTGCTGCAGATGGTCGCTTGTGCGGCCACCAGGCTGGTGATGGCATGGTGCAATAGTTCCAGTCTGTGATGATGTGGACTAGGGTCTGCCTACCACTGGCTGGGAATTGGCAGATAAGTGGCTGAAAGGAGTTGCTGTGGACTTTGTTTGTCTTCCATGGGGTTTTGAGATATATGGAGGGCTGGGACTGGTTAGTGGGGGTGGGAGGAAAGATGTCCAGATGAGAGAGGGGAAAGGGTTTGATTGGTTGCTTCCATTTCTAGTCTGGGCACTGAGCTTGTCAGTCCTGTGGCTTTTCTCCGCTGAGCTGCCACTGGCTCCATGTTTTCTTTTTCAGGATCAGGAGGAGGTGGGGAGGGTGGAAGAGTGGTTGATATGTTGTTAAGGAGGAATAATGTTCTTTTTTCTCACCTTTTTTTTTTTTTAAGAATGAAATGGAAGAGGGCTGAAACAGTATGTATTTCCCATGATGGGATAGATAGGGAGAGAAAAAGAGCAGTGGATGACTCTGTATGTGTGTGTGTGTTGGAATTTGCTTAGCAAGCAACGAGCTGCAAGAAATTAGATCTGACCATTTTGGGGATGTATTTCAGATGTGAATCAAGAACAGCGAGTCAAATCTAGTCTCAAAGTTTTCTGGTGGATAGGTCCATATGTATGCCTGAGGACCAATGTATGGAGTTTGTGTATGAAGATTTTGTCAATGTATAGTTGGGAGAGAAAGAGAACTGCTGATTTTTGTGTTTTTTTTTGTTCATGTCGTTTTGATTACTGTATCTTCTTCCTGTCATATCCTCAGTTAAAAATGGGAACATCAGATGGATGTTTACAGCCTCAAGTGTTCAGAAACGAGAATGAAAACTGAAATGTTGCCAGTGTAAAAGTTAACTCTTTGGATGATAATATTTGTGGTGTTGCAGATAAATTTGGTGTCTGACGCAAAAATTGATCGTGCGATGATGTTCATACAAGTAATCTGAATGCTTGCTTATTTGTATGTATGTGTGTGGTGTGTGTGTGTGTGTGTGTGTAAGGAAAGTCTGTTATAATCCTTCCTTATCTCTCTGCCAGCCTGTTTCTTGCTCACTTCTTTCCCCATAGGCATTTTCACAAATGAATATGGGAAGTTAGAAACAAACAAGAATGTTTGCATTTATTTGTTTCCGTATCTTTAGGCAAGTGGTTTTAAAAAAAAAAAATGCTGCTGCCTGCAGTGTTATGATTGCGATGGTGTCTTTCCAGAGATGTCATTGTAAGAGAAAACCGAGTTTTATGAGGTCAGAGTCTAGAATTTCTGTGTTTCACAAAATTAACATGAGCTTTAAAACTAAGGCACTGGGCTTTTCTACTTCAGGAACCCGTTAATTACCAATGTATGTTACGAACCAAATATTGCATAGCCATGATTGATAATGATTAAACCGTTTTCACACATGTTAATACATATACTCATTGAATTACATCTGCAAAGAGTACCTAGTCTATGAGCCTGACTGAGGACTGCTTTTCTTTAAGAAACTCTCTCTCTATCTCACTCTCTCTCTCTCTCTCTCTCTCACTCTGTCTGTCTCTCACTCTCTCATTTGTTTATTCCCCCTCTCACTTGCACAGTGCAACAAAACATGGTATGTGTATGCAGTGTGTGTGCTTTGGTTTCAAGTATAGTAGTCAATCAACGAGAGCCTGTAGGATTTGCAGAAGGTCACAGCCTACCTTGGTCTCCAGGACCTCATGTAATAGATTTGAAGATTCAGGTTTTACCTGATTTAGCTCAGTGGAAGAAACACAAGATTTCCTGATTGAAGATTAATTGGGCAGTTTCTCTTGAATCAGATTTTGAATATTAATTTTCACAGATATTTAATGTAGAGGGGATGACAGGAAGGGAATAATTTTTATCACTAAGATGTGACCAAACCTTACTCTGGATGTTGAATCATGATTCTTTCCAGTTTGTTGTTCTCCTTTTTAGGATCTCAGGTCACCTTGTATTATACTTAATTCCTGATGAATTGTTGTACCTGTTGAAAACGTAACTCATTCCAGCTAATGTTGTACTTGTAGGATTGAAGGTTCACGATAAGGAGTTCTGCATTTGTTGGGTTTGGTGTGACATCTGTTGAATCTTCCTTGGGGCCACCTTTATAAGCACTGTGGAGGGAAAAATGTTCATCAGCAGGTGTATCGGAGTAAACTGAGAAGAATACATATTCAACAGCCTCAGAGCTGTGATCACCAGGGAAAGCAGAACAGTTTTGTGTTGGGAGAGGAGAGAGAGAAAGCTTCAGCAAGAAAAATTGAAGTAGATGATAAGGACATTCTTAAGTGATACACTTTGAATAGCAATTTAGCATTACGAAGTATAATGATTTTATAGTTTTCAAAATTTTCACAACAAACAAAAGTGATATTAGCATCAAGATGGACAGAGGATGAAAGAAAATCCTTTTGTTGATTTTGAACCATCGTTTGTGTTCAAGGCCTGTCGGTTTTCTGTGTGTTTCTTCTGTCGTGTATCTAAAGTATTCGTGGCCAACCCTTCACCCCAGTTCCTCAAGCCTTGTCTGTGTTTGGTTTTGTTTCTTTTCTTTTTTTTCTCTTCATCAGATTTACTCTTGTCTTGGGCTGAGCAAATACTATCGGCATATCTTTTGATGCTTTGGTTAGTTTCATATGTTGTGATTGCATATTGTACTATTGCTCAGGAACTTGGCAATATAGAGTGAAGTTCTTTCTGTTTTCCCTCTGAGAAGAATGTTATGTGGAAAGAGGAAATGCAGTGGCAATGATCAACAGTTCTTTGGTACATTTCCTGTGGAGCTTGTGATGAATGTTCTTGAGCTAACCATAAAACATCTCAGCAAATTAGTTTTTTGATTTGTGTGTGTGTGTGTGTGTGTGTGTGTGTGTGTGTGATGGGAAAAAAATCTAAACACCAGTTGGCTCGATTCAAGTCTTCGTGCAGTTATTTGTTCAACTCGGTATGATTTTTTTTTTTTTTTTTTTTTTTTGAATGAACTGCTGGATTGCAACAAACAGGAGGAAACAGTAACACATTGAATTACCCTATTTGATATGCTTAGTTTTATTTTGCTTCTAAATGTATGGCATAAATAGAAAATGGAGTTTGGTTGGGGAGAGAATGAGGAGGAGGGGGGTTTTGTCAATATAGAGCATATTACTGAACAGACAATTATGTTAGCATGATGCATACAAACAAAAATATTTAGGAGGGCTGGGAGGTTAT
>JADBJO010018358.1:25000-30000 GCA_016801955.1 Conus betulinus | reverse complement strand
TCCTCATTCTCCTACTCCTCCCCCTTCTTCTCTTCCTCCTCCTCCTCTTCTTCTTAATCTTCCTGTTCTTTTTATCACCTCCTCCTCCTCCTCCTCCTTTTTTCGTCCCTCTTTCTTCTTCTTGATCTTGATCTTCCCGATCTCGATTTCCTCCCCCTTTTTTTTTTTAATCTTTTTCTGCTCGTTTTTCTTCTTGAAATTTCTTCCTTCTTTCTTTTCTTTCTCTTCCTCACTGGTAGTCAGTTCTTCACTATGTACGACACGCATGTTGACAGCGTGTCGGGGTTTCCATGACGATCGACGTCAACACTTCACAACAGACACCATGAGCACCAATTTCTAAGAGAGATGACTTCCACTGGGTTTTTAAATGCCATTACTTTACCAGCTTGCCAAATACCCTGATCCCTCGTTATTACAAAACGAACCCTACTTTATGTCCAAAGTTGATATTACACAGCCACACAAACGTTAGAGAACAAACCCTAAGTTCCTCGAATTGTGTGATACCAAGAAAAAGAGCAACGTGTAAGACCTAGCGAATTAAGTATGTAGCCAGGAACAGGTACTACAAGTGAGTGTGGATGAGTTCCGACCCGACCGTGTACTGTGTGTAAAACTGCGTGTGTGTGTGCTGGGAATTCCGATGAGTGGTAGTTGTATTGTGTGTTCAAATTCATATACCCTGTTTGGGATATTGTAGTAAAAGATTTGTGTTTGTCTTATCTTGTCTTGTTTTGCCTTGTCTTTTGTCAGTCTCGTTTCTTTCAGATGGGATTTTTTTGAGCATTGAATGGTTTTATTGGTCTCTCTCTCTCTCTCTCTCTCTCTCTCTCTCTCTCTCTTGCTCTCTCTCTCTCTCCTCTCCCTCTCTCTCTCTCTCTCTCCTCTCTCTTCCTCTCCCCTCTCTCCTCTCACTCCCTCTCCCTCTCCTCCCCTCTCTCTCTCTCTCCCCTCTCTCTCTCTCTCTCTCTCTCTGTGTTTTTTGCGTGAACTTAAACAACGCATGATTGACTGTTACAGACAAAATTGGGACAGTAAGATACTTAATAGTAAACAGATATTCAACACATCGTTCCTTCAAATCTTTATGGTAACCTGAGAAATATTTAACTGGTATTACAATTCCTAAATTTCGCGAAGTGTTCGTGAGGTTTCGACTTGGTATTAGTGATTTGAATGTCCATCGAAGATATACATTAAACTCCAAAAACTGTCCATTTTGTAATCAAATCGAGGACGAACTGCATGTTTTGATTGTTTGTCCATCCTATAAAGATTTAAGAGATGAAATAACATTTTGCCTCATACTAGAAAATTTTTCATTGCTTTGTTTACTGCAAAATGAAAAGAGAATTGTAACTGGCTCTGTAGCTATGTTCATTTTTAAAGCACTAAAGCGAAGAGAAGAACTGCTATCAGTTAATATACAAATGTCCGAGTAATTCAGGAAGAACTTTATGCAAATATTTTCTTTCATAACTTTCAGTATATGCGCCGAGCGCGTGTGTGTTCTACTTTTTGTTCTTGACCTCATTGCAGATAGGTCGGGTGGCAGTTTGATAAACTGTTTGAGTTTTGATATCTGTGTATATGTGTATGTGTCTGTGTGAGAGATTCAGATTCAGATGGTTTACTGACGTAAGCATTGGCTCATATCACAATGGATTTGTTACATCATTCGTGTCGGGCTTTGCAGACTAACGTTAATTTGAAAGCAAACACAGACACATAATAAACACTTACAAACAGAATAACTACAAAAAGCAAGCGCGCGCGCGCGTGCGCGCGCGCACACACACACACACACACACACACACACACACACACACACACACACACACACACACACACACACAAATGCACACACACAAATGCGCGAGCGTGCACGCGCAGATACACTCTCTCTCTCCTCTCTCTCTCTCTCTGTGTCACACACTCACCACACCCTCTCCTCTCTCTCCACACACACACACACACACACACACACACACACACACACACACACACACACACACACACACACACATGCTAACCAGCCGACGGAAAGGCAAGCACGCATACAGTAAAGTTATTGAATACGTGGCCATCAGCCCAGATAGAATATAGAGAAAAAAGCAATGTAACTCACGAAATTTGACTACCTAATCTTAATTTTATACTATGATAAATAAAACGAGCAGTATCATCCATAACGTTCCTGCTATTCAGAATTGTTAATTCCTTTGACGAATTTTGAGTCAGGTGACGTGGGATATATGTTTCTCAGTTGTACAGTACGCTGACAGTAGAACAGAAAATGAAATTCATCATCCGGCTGAACGTTGCATAACGGGCAACGTAAGTCCATGGAAAGATCTGGGTAACAGCGGAATTTATGAGTTGTAATATCTGTAATACCAAGTCTGAATCGTATGAAGATATCCCTTAATGCCTTATTTCTGATGCACTCAGAATACGCTTTTAATGAACACTCGAATTTAAATGTTTTGTACATGGAATATCTGTCATGTTCCTGGAGCCTACTGCACCATCCTTGTTTCCAACAATCAGTTAAACGTTCCTTGGAAAGTCTTAGGAACGAAGGCACATTTTCCACACCTCTATTAAGCCACACATAACCAAAACCGTACATCGTAAGCAGCTTGCGGATATCTGATACTCAGCAGTGTGTGTGTGTGTGTGTGTGTGTGTGTGTGTGTGTGTGTGTGTGTGTGTGTGTGTGTGTGTGTGTGTGTGTGTGTGAGACAGAGAGAGAGAGAGAGAGAGAGAGAGAGAGAGAGAGAGAGAGAGAGAGAGATGTCAAAACATTATGTAGGATTGTCAGAAATAGTTTGCAATGCTCTTTTCGTCAAACATGGCAACATGACATTGAAACTAGCAGTACTTGTTTTTTCTACAAATGTTATAAATCTGATTTTAAGGAGGAGAAATATATTTCTAGCTTACCAGATGTTTATATTCACCCTCTTATCAAATTTTGATGTTCTAATCATAAATTGCCACTTGAATTAGATCGTCGATTTACTATTCCAAAAGAAGAAAGGATATGTAATAAATGTGACATGTCTGCAGTAGGTGATGAATTTCATTTTATCATGGAATGTTCATCATACGTTACTTAGCGCAACACGTGTTTTGCCAAAAAGATTTCTCCCCCAAAATCTGTCTATAAATTTGGTCAAATGGTGTCTTCTTCTCATCGCAAACAAATGCTGCTATTGTCAAAGTATATCAGATTATCTCAAGTCTTGTAAATTGTTGGTCTATGTCAGCATTGACTAGCAATTTATGTTTTATTCTGGCTTGTTTGTTTTCCTTTTTTCCTGTTCTTGCTTTAAACCCACCCTTCTCCAGACCCAAAAGGATAAATATTGTATTGTGCTGTGTTTCAGGTTTACGGATACGAATCTTCAACCTGGTGATCAAACTTCTGACCTGCATTCTCTATGTGGTTCGGGTCATTATGGACAACAACTGGTAAGTCTGTGAGAAGAGAGAGAGAGAGAGAGAGAGAGAGAGAGAGAGAGAGAGAGAAGAGAGAGAGAGAGAGAGAGTGAGAAGAGAGAGAGTGAGAAGAGAGAGAGAGAGAGTGACAGAGAGAGAGAGAGTGACACAGCGAGAGAGAGGGGGGTGTGTGACAGTGAGCGAGAGAGCGAGCGACAGAGAGAGTGTGTGTGTGTGACAGAGAGAGAGAGAGAGGGAGAGAGAGAGATAGAGAGAGATGAGTGAGTGAGTGAGGGAGAGATAGAGAGAGATGAGTGAGTGAGGGAGAGAGAGAGAGAGAGAGAGAGAGAGAGAGAGAGAGAGAGAGGAGAGACAGAAGAGTGAGTGAGGGAGAGAGAGAGAAGAGACTCGTGACTCGTGACTTTAATGAGAGGCCATCAGCCTATTCACATGAGTGCAACAAGAAAGAAATCCATTTTATACAGTTAGAACTAAATTTACCGTGACTGCAACACAACATTCTTCCATGATAGTATGTACATGCAGAATTCTATCTTAATTGTACATTAATGCTCCTTAGTACGTTCTTCTTCCTTGTGAACATAATATAGTATACATATTATTATTTTAAAAAACTCATTATATGAATGCTGTTGATGCTAGCATGCAAAACACATGATTTCTATTACATTTCCCTCATCGTATTTTCGTAACCATTATACAGTGGAGACCTTCCTACACCTGTGTCCAGGGACGTGAAATTCAAGAGAGAGAGAGAGAGAGAGAGAGAGAGAGAGAGAGAGAGAGAGAGAGAGAGAGAGAGAGAGAGAGAAGAGTGGTGAGTGAATGAGAGAGAGAGAGAGAGAGAGAGAGAAGAGTGAGTGTGAATAGAGAGAGAGAGAGAGAGAGAGAGAGAGAGAGAGAGAGAGAGAGAGAGAGAGAGAGAGAGAGAAATGCTGTCATATTAACAGTCGGACTGTCCATGTCCAGATGACCCTTGCAGCAGATAGCAAACGTTAATGGAAAATCTTGCCATGCAAGGTGGAGACAAACAGAAAACAGATGACTCGGAATCTTTTGTCTTTCTGCTCCTGGAAGTAAGGAAACAGAACAGGAGTTGTACCAGATTTGGCCGTTCCAGAGAGGAATATGGTTAAAGATAATATATGACAGTTGGAGCTTTGCAGAGTTTGAATCTGCTCTGTCTGCCTGTCTGCCTGTCTGTCTGTGTGTCCCTCTGAGTCTGTGTGTGTGTGGTGTGTGTGTGTGTGTGTGTGTGTGTGTGTGTGTGTGTGTGTGTGTGTGTGCGCGCGCGCACACGCGCGCGCACGCTCGCGCGCGCGCACACACACATACATACACATACACACACATGTATATATGATGATATGTGTATACATACATATATATATAGATAGATAGATAGATATATGCATACACGTATATATGTATGTATATACAAATTATATACATATATATATATATATATATATATATATAGAGAGAGAGAGAGAGAGAGAGAGAGAGAGAGTAGTGGTGGTGGTGGTTGTGGC
>JADBJO010018358.1:10000-20000 GCA_016801955.1 Conus betulinus | reverse complement strand
CTGACAGAGGGGCTTGTCTTGGTAGTTGTCGCATGGTTTTTTTTTTTTTTTTTTTCAGACGCCTTGCCTTGCCTTGCCTTGCCAGACTCTTGCCAGACTCTTTGTTGCCCTCCCTCCTCTTCCCCCCTTCCCCCCTCCCGGGGAGGGGGTGCAGGGTGCGGGTGGAATGGGGTGGGGATGGTGGTGGGGGTGGGGGTGGGGGGGCGCTGGGAGTTTGGTCTGGATGGTTTTAATGCGTGTGTGTGTGTGTATATATATATATCGTGCTCAGAATCGCGTGTGGATGCTGCTACTGCGCAGATTAGTGGGGTCAGACTCTCTGTGTGTGTGTGTGTGTGTGTGTGTGTGTGGTGTTGTGTGTGTGTGCGCGTGTGTGTGAGAGAATGACAGTGAAGATTCATTCTCCTGGGGATCATTATCTGACCACTTATAGGCCCCTAACCATAGGCGAAGTGGTAGAGATTTTCTGCCCAAACCCACCCCACCCTGGGCCTCTTCCCCTCTCTCTTTCGGTTCCTCGTGGAAAAAATTCCTTTCGGCATGTCCTTGAACGCTACTGCCCCCAACCCCTCCCCTCATCCTTCTCTCTCTCTCTCTCTCTCTCTCTCTCTCTCTCTCTCTCTCTCTCTCTCTCTCTCTCTCAAAAAACGTTTGAAACAAAGGAGAGTGGGGCGCAAAACACAGAAAAAAAAACACGATAGAAGAGAAAACTAAGGGGGAGAGGGGAAGATGGGGGAGGGGGGGGGGGGGGGGGGGCAGGGGGAAGCGGTAGAAAAAGGAAGTTTGGGCACACGTTAAGACAAAACAACACAAAACACAACCACAACAACAACAACAACAACAACACAACAACACAACAACAACTTCGAGGCTTATATCTTCCCTTTACAACCCATTTGATCAAGAGTGAATTATTTTCCCAAAAAGTCCGAACTCTCGTGCTAGACCTCTTCTGGAAACTCCCTAGCGCACTGGCTCCCCAAGACACGGATGCTACTGAGCACGACATATATACATCAAGTGGCACGGTGTGCGTGTCTGTGTGTGTGTGTGTGCGCGCGCGCGCGCGCGCTCGCGTGTGTGTGTGTGTGGTGTGTGTGTGTGTGTGTGTGTGTGTGTGTGTGTGTGTGTGTGTGCTTTCTTTTTTTTTTTTTTTTTTTTTTTTTTTCTCCTCCAGGGTTTTTTTTTTCTTTTTTTTTTTCTGTACTTTTTTTTCTCCTCCGGGATTTTTTTTTTTTTTTTCTTTTCTTATTTTTTTTTATGCTTTGTTTCCCCCGCCTCCGCAGGTCAAGTTGTGTTGCAGTCCTCGTGTGAATTATTCATGCCTAGCCTGGGAGCCGTTTTTTTCTTCTTCGGTTGCTTTTTTTTTCTCCTTCTTCTTCTCTTTGGTTTCCAGCTGCTTGCTATACCGCAGCTCTTTTGGTCGTCTAGTGGCTGTAAACAGACTAGTGGGAGTAGTTTTGACTCGGCGCGACTAGCCAAGACTGAGGACACATACTGAAGGCTTCTCTCTCTCTCTCTCTCTCTCTCTCTCCTCTCTCTCTCTCTCTCTCTCTCTCTCTCTCCACTCACTCTTCTCTTCTCTTCTCTCTCTCTCTCTCACGTTTGTTCGAGCCCTCTTTTTTCTTCTTTCTTTTCTTCTCTTCTTCTTCTTCTTCTTCTTCTCTTCTTCTTCTTCTCCTCCTCCTCCTCCTCCTCCTCCTCCTCCTCCTCCTCCTCCATCTTCTTCTTCTTCTTCTTCTTCTTCTTCTTCTTCTTCTTCTTCTTCTCCTCCCTTTCTGCATACTTGCCAATGCTAGTTCTTTCGTGCGGTTTTACTTTAGGCGTTGCAGGTAGTGTTTCTGTCTTGCATGTGATTGAACTTGTTTTACAGCTGCAGTTGGTTGGTTCCTGATTTGATTGCGGTTTGAATTGTTTTGTTTTTGTTGTCAGCAGGACTGGTAGAGTGCAGTAGACTCCTGGGGTTATGAGTTCTCTTCTAGCTACTCATGTAGTTTGCTATTCAGTTAGCTTTTTGTCACACTTTTTTTGTGATATGCAGTGACGTTTATCAATTCTTAATGCATGTGGAAATTGAGAAGTGGATTGCTGTGCTTTTTTTGGTTCAAAGTGTGCACTAATGAAAATACGAATATGTTACGTAGTGTATTTCATACATAGTTCTATGATACACAACATGCATATGTTGTTCAATAAGCTTTATTTGCATTTTTAAAAAAAACACATTGGGATCAAACAGATTTTGAGCGTGTACCCTGTGCACCGAAACACACACACACACACAAACACGCGCGCGCGCGCACAAGCACACATACACACACACATACATATACACACACACGCGCACGCACGCACGCACGCAAAACACGCACGCAACGCACGCACACTCACACACACACGCGCGCGCACGCGCGCGCACACATACGCATGCCACACACACACACACACACACACACACACACACACACACACACACACACACACACTTTATCGGGCACGAACACACACACACACCACACACACACACACACATACACACACGCGCGCGCACGCGCGTGCACGCACGCGCGCGCACACCACACACACACACACACACACACACACACACACACACACACAACACACACATCACGTATACTTACAACCGCGCACTCCTACACATGGACTCATGCACACACGCCTATGTACGCCTGCACGCATAGACTAACATGTGCACGCAGTGTGGTTAGTTTTTATTACTACTGTAGGTATATTTTTGTGTGTCCTTTAAGACTGTTTGCGTTTACAGTATTTCAGAACGCAAGTGCGAGCATGTGCCAGTGTGCATGTGTGATTATGAGAGCATAGTGTGTATGCATTTTCTTTCATCACCAGAAGATTGTGTTTATAAGCACATGATGTTTTTATGAAAAGTATATGGGTTTTAAGTCTACTGCCAACACACACACACACACACACACACACACACACACACACACACCACACACACACGCAAGCACACACACACGCACGCACGCACGCACGCACGCGCGCGCACACACAACACACACACACACACACACATGCACACATACACACACAAGCATGCACGCACGCACGCGTGCGTGCGCACACACACACAACACTTTATCAGGCACGCACACACACACACACACACATACACACACACACACACACACACACACACTCTCTCTCTCTCTCTGTCTGTCTGTCTGTCTGTCTGTCTGTCTGTCTGACTGTCTGTCTCTCTCTCTCTCTGCGTACGTGGTATGTGTGTGTGTGTGTGTGGTGTGTGTGTGTGTGTGTGTGTGTGTGTGTGTGTGTGTGTGTGTGGTGTGTGTGTGTGTGTGTGTGTGTGTGTGTGTCGCAGGCGTGCACCGCACCACTCCACGCACGTTTTTGTGGAGTGTGACCGCACACTTTAATTCATTTGCTTACAGTAAGACGTTTGTATTCATGTAATGATGGACAATTTACCCTTATTTTAAAAAAAAAACGATATTGATCTTACAACACACACACACACACACACAGCCGGGCGCGCCACACACACACACACACACACACCACCACCACCACCACCACCACCACCACACCACCACCACTGCACATACACAAGTGCGCGCACACACACGCAAACACACTCGCACGCACCCACACGTACGCCACCACCACCACAACTACGACCGCACATACACAAGTGCACGAAACACACACCGCAAACACACTCGCATGCACCCACACGCCCGCACGCGTGCACGCACTCACTCACTAACGCACGCACGCTCGCTCGCACAAACACACAACACACACACACACACACACACACACACACACACACACACACACACACACACACATATGTATGCATGCACACACACGCACGCACACACAGACAGAGAGAGAGAGAGAGAGAGAGAGAGAGAGAGAGAGAGAGCCGTAGTGTGCGCCGAACAGTCGAGAACCTAAAAAAAAAGGTACTGTGAAGTGTAAAGGCCTTCTCTTTCGATGAAGTTTGTGGGCCAAAACTTCCATGTTTCATTGATGACAATTCCCACAGGTGATGTGTTTCGAAGAAAAGGGTGTTTTGCTGTGTGCAGCTGGTGTCCCCCCCCCCCCATCTCCTCTCTCTCTCTCTCTCTCTTACACACACACACACACACACACACACACACAACACACACCACACACACACACACACACACACACACACACACACACACACACACACACACACACAGAGAGTATGAATAATTAGTTACCCTCATAAATTAGCATTATTAGTACATCGAGAAATATACTTTGTGTGTCATTTCTCTTTTTTCTCCTCATGTGTGCACTGCACCTCACGTTGTTACAGGCCGGAGGCCTGAAACATTAAAACTGTGTTCAGTTGTGTTCAATTGTTCCATTGTGCGCTCTCTCTCTCTCTCTCTCTCTCTCTCTCTCTCTCTCTCTCTCTCTCTCTCTCTCTCTGTGGATTGGAGGGTGGGGGAACTCTGCTGGGAACTCTGTGTCTCTGTCCCTCTGTCTGTCTGTCTGTCTGTCTGTCTCTCTCTCTCTCTCTGTCTCTCTCTCTCTCTCTGTCTCTCTCTCTACTGGTTAAAATGAACTCCAATGACTGTTGAAAGGACTACCTTGCAAGGCATACAGAATGTTGTTAGAACTGGGTTGTAGGGGTAAGAAAAACTCGGCGTCCAATGTCCGAAACTAGCTCTGTGAATATTGATTTGGTGTTGTAGGGTGAGTCAAGGTGTTGGAGATGTGAACGCCTTCGTGCGTGTATTTCGTGAAAGACTGGGACTTCAACATGAGAAATAGTGATAGATTTGGTTTTTTATATAAAAGATAAATGGCTTACATGGTGTGCCAAGCTATATGTCAATGCCTGTTAATAGAGGAGGGAAGCGTATGATGACAACATTTCGTTTTGCTACTTCTGGCATCTCTGTTTCATTATTCTCGCTACAGACAGTCAACGAATCGTCGTCTTTTTTGCCCTTTATGTGGCGCGTCAAAAGAAGACGTATGTCATTTTGTGCTTATTTGTCCACAACTCCGTGATCTCAGAGAACAATTTATTCCTCATAATATTTCAAACAGCCTTGCTTATTTCTAAACTTGTTATGTTAATGTCGTCAAGAAATGAGAGTATTGTTACTAAAGCAACTCGTGCTTATGTGAACAAAGCATTTGACAGAAGAAGTTTGTATTTAACACAATAATACACTATTCATGAGCCTGTATGTATTTTTCATGTAACCCCCCCCCCCCCCCCCCCCCTTCTAAGGGGGCTATGGCCTCTCTCTCTCTCTCTCTCTCTCTCTGTGAACTGGAGTGGTGTGCTGGGAACTTGTTGTGGGGGGTAACAAGTGTTTTTTTCTTACACAGCGCCCCTCTGTGTGTGTGTGGAGTAGAGTCTGTGCTGGGACCTCGTAGGGGTTAGACTTTTGGACATTTTTTTTTAATCAACATCTTTCCGTATTGCACGTGCTCACGGCGTTGACCTTGAACTTGGGCCGCACATCCTTGGCTCACTGAGGAAAACTTACAGGTATGGCTCACTTCTGTGTGTGTGTCTCAGCTTCTGCTCTGTGTATGCATGTCCCCCCACCCCCCCCCCTACCCCACCCCCGCACCGCCAACAATGTCGACAGCGTCAACCCATGTCACAGCCAGCTGTGGGACATTCTTGCCTAGTGTCTATACACCTCATGACCCAGAGAGCCGAGCAATACGCCATACTACGTTCCCTACTTCTGACTGTGAGTGGCCGTTTCCACGACCTTCATGGTGGTGTGTCTCGGGGGGGGGGGGAGGGGTGGAGCATTCTTTCTGTTGTGCTGTGGAGCGCCACCCAAGACCACCAAGCCACGCTGTGAAGATGAAGGTTGTCCCCGAGTGTGCTGAGGGTGACAAGAGGCCATAATGTCGATCGACAGCACTAAAACAAACGAACCTCCTTTGCCTTCCACTGAGCTATCGACCGAATCAGCGCTGGGTGAGACCAGAGCTAAAACTGACACAAGACGGACACCTCCAGGAAGGGTAAGCTTACTGGTGTGAAAAGAGGATGCGCGGTCTTTGAGGGTGCCGTTTGGAAATCTTCAGGTGGGGGTAGTTTGGTGCAGAGGAAAAGATCAGGAGGACGCTAAGTTGCAGGGAATAAATCGCTGGAAGGAAGAAAAAAGAAGGATTTTTGAGGAAAAAAGGGGGAAAACGGTTGGAAATCAAAGGGGAATGATTTAGAGGGGCGTGTGAAAATGGAAACAATTTATTGTTCCTTGGGCAAGCCAGAGAGCCCAAACAAAACTAGCACAAATTGTGGGATAAAGTTGAAAAGCTTTGATGGCTAGTCAGTTAGGATTGCCCCATAGTGTTGGATTTGCCCGTGTCCACCGCCTCAACGCTAAACCGAATTCTCCAGTGATTGACTGCCACACATCTTACACAGATCAAGTAGTTATTTTAAAATCTAAGAAGAAGAAAAACCCTCAAAGGTACAAAATATTTACATTGGAGAAAATTTTTCTATGGCCGTGAGAGAAAAAAGGAAAAGCCCTCTTAAGGAACAAAGGAATATTGGTGGGAAAAGTGGCCATTTTTTTTTTTAATTTGATTATTAGTGGCCAGAAATATTTTCTGTTTCTTGGTGGTGGAAATCTTGTCAGACGGGATGACGTCTGTGGGCCGCTTGACTGGTATCGAGCAATCCTTATAATATTATCCCCAGTTCCAGTCGGATTTACAGTATGTAAGAGATATATATGCAAAAAGGGAATGTGTGTAACGGTGTGTCAGCAAAGTGTGGCGTGGGTGTGAGTACGCTAAGTGTTGATGCGTGCGTGACGTTGTGTACTGGTGGTTGTCAATGCGCCGTGTCATCCACTGCACCTGATAATTCTGTCTCTGCACTAGCTGCAGTCATTTCATTCCCAAACAATTCTCACTTCGGCCTCCGACCAGCTCAGCCGATAGCACTGACAGTGAAGAGTGTTTAGCTTGCAGAGGGGGGAGGGGGGGGGGGGGGGGGGGGGATTCAACACCGATTGTTCGTCCCCTTTCCGTGGCCATTGTAATTCTGAAATGTACAGTTCTCTACACTTAGAGAATAAATGTTGTGAACGTATTTTCAGTAGAATTATTCAGCGGATTGTTTAATGCTCAGAGACAGCCTATAGCTCTGTGTGGCTGAAATATGGGGCCTAGATAGCGCGGCTGTATACTGTGGGGAAAAAATCCATGTGTTTGCTCTAAAGAAATTTCTGGGAGGTGACATGCGGACACCAAATGATCTTGTGTTTGGTGGTTTGAATAGATGTCATATATATATATATATATATATATATATATATATATATATATATATGTATGTATGTATGTATGTATATATATATATATATATATATATATATATATATATATATATATATAATATATAAACCAAATTTCGGTGGGTTCTTAGATGTATATTAAAGGGATGTGTGTGAATGAATGATTTGATGAGTTGATTTTAACGTGGTGGTGACAACCCTGATATGGCCCTCTGCGGTCGGCTGGGCTCTAAGCAGCACCGTTACCTTACCGTGTGTGTGTGTGTGTGTGTGTGTGTGTGTGTGTGTGTGTGTGTGTGTGTGTGTGTGAATACTGTCGTTAATTGTCTTCAATACTGGTTTAAAATTGCGACTTATGGATGCACACAGGAAAACGTATGTCATGTTTTTGTAGTTTTAGACGAAAGGGGATCATAACACACCGTGGGTGCCGAATAATCGTATTTGTCTTTTTGAATTTGGCTTTAGGTTTGTTTGCCTAATTAAATCAAGATGTGGAAGAGGCAAGAAGCTTTTCAGAGTTTTAAATACATACTTGGAGACGACAGGAACAGAACGACCAGAACAGCAACAGATTTAGTGTGATCGCAAATTTGGTCATAATTCACATTGTGTTCACTTTTTTGTCTTATAACTGATATGGACAGACACTGAAAATTGTAATGTCTAGGTTTGGCTGTGGAATATCAGATTTATTTCGCAGTATTTTCCTCACACACACACACACACACACACACACACACACACACACACACACACACACACACACACACACACACAGAGAAAACATACATACTCTTATTTGCCATGTCTACTTTGTAAAGAAACTGAAGAAGATGAATCACACTTTGTATTTCATTGTCCTGTTTTGTTTAATCTCAGGAGGTAAAAACTTTGCTGGTAGCAGCAAAATTCTACAGAAGTCGTAAATGCCCGTTGATGTCTTGACATTGTAACAGTGCCATCAAAAATGTGTCGGTATACTTACATAGGCCTTTCGGGTGAAAGAATATGCATGCAGTGTCACTGGGCCATTTTGTTTGTCTTGTTTTATTTTAAAATTGGGTTAGTCGTTTAAGATGCACGCATCCTTCATTAAGGGGTGCTGTATTTCTAAGAACAACTATCATTGCCATTCTCATTTTGTCTCTGTCTGTCAGTCTGTCTGTCTGTCTGTCTGTCTGTCTGTATGGTCTGTCTGTCTGTCTGTCTCTCTCTCTCTCTCTCTCTCTCTCTCTCTCTCTCTCTCTCTCCTCTACTCTTCCTCTCCTCTCATTTCCACAGTGTCCTTTCTCTCTTTTGTCCTCTCTCTGCTCTCTCTCTCTCTCTCTCTCTCTCTCTCTCTCTCTCTCTGTCCGTCTGTTGCTCTGTCTGTCTGTCTGTCTCTCTCTCTCTCTTTCTCTCTCTTCTTTCTCTCTGTCTGTGTGTGTCCGTATGTCTCTCTCTCTCTCTCTCTCTCTCTCTCTCTCTCTCTCTCTCTCTCTCTCTCTATATATATATATATATATATATATATATATATATATATATTTCTACCTTTTGATTCAGTTATTCATTCAGTTATTCCTGTATGGATACAATCATTGATTATATTTCCATCAACTTCTATTTTTCATTGCTTATTTAGTTACATATTTTCCACGGCACTAGCGGTGTCATGATGGACCTTTGGATAGTCAGGACAGTGTACACATTGACAGTTTTTTAATCTATGTATTTAAGTGTTATTTGTTATCTGTTATTTGTTTATCTATTTATTTATTTGTTTTTCTATCTATCATTTATTTATTTATTCATTTATTGATTAATCAATTTATTTATTTATCATTATTTATTGGTGTCTTGTCCTGTACTTTATTTTCTGTGTCCTTGGCGGTAACTGACCCCCTCTCTCTTTCTAAATTTGATTTATTATCGTCACGTTGACGGCACAGTCCGTTTTCAGTTACGATCCAGCAGACAAGCATGTCGCGGCCAACCCTTGCACCTCCTGTTTTAATGATTATTATTATTCATGTTCTGTCGTCGTCTGCTTTCTGTGTTCATCTTTGATGGCCCGGGCCAGCCGGTTCAGGGGGGAGGAATGCTTTTCCATCCTTTGAACAAATGAATGGCAAGGGGCAGGGCCTCCGTGTATTTTACCGTGATAGCACAACGAGGGGGTATGAAAAAGGTATGACGGTCAGGGGGGAACAGGGGCGGGGGGGAGGATGGAAGGGTGGGAGGGGTGGAGGGAAAGGGAGGGGGCGGGGGGGGGGGGGGGGGGGGGGGGGGGGGGGGAACGATGAATCATTGATGCACTCAAGGCAGAGCCGCGAGTGTGGGTGATTTTTTTTTTTCTGAAGGTGTCTGGTGATGGGCTCTTGTTTATTTGTTGTTCTTTTGTTTGGAGAGGAAAGAAGGAGGTAATGATGAGAGAGAGAGAGAGAGGGAGAGAGAGAGAGAGAGAGAGAGACAGAGGAGAGAGAGAGAGAGAGAATGAATGATTTATTGTGTTAAGCTTAACAAGCCCAGAGAGAGAGAGACAGACAGACAGACAGAGAGAGAGAGACAGAAGACAGACAGCAGACAGACAGTCAAACAGACAGCGCAGGCAGGCAGACAGAGAGACAGACAGACAGCAGACAGTCAAACAGGCAGGCAGGCAGGCAGACAGAGAGGACTCG
>JADBJO010018358.1:5000-7500 GCA_016801955.1 Conus betulinus | reverse complement strand
TCCAAGACAAGAAAAGTGGAAAGATCTATTCTGTAACACCATTGGAGTGAGCTCCTCTTTGTTGGCCGCTCCGTCAGCCCATTCATTAGAAGAAGACACGCCTAGACAGGAGGGCATCCGGCAACAGGTAACACTCGTTCCTGTTGACATTAACTGATGTACGAGCAGACAAATTGCTGTTATCATGTCAGATTTTCCCCCTTAGCCTTTGAATTACCTCGCGTACTCCTACTGAGAAAGACTTTGATGTAATTATGAAAGTGTCCAAATAAGTCAGACTACTCTGTTTCATCATGTAGCGTGCTAGACGTGGTCATATATGATTTCTTTATATTGAACAAGGTGATAAGAACTTTTTTTTTTTTTTTGGTTCGTGGAAACTTGCGTTGAACTTGTATCGTAAGTTTAACTGAATGATCGATCGCGCCGATTTCCTTTCCCACGTGATAAAAGGTAGACTAATATTGTTTCTTTGTTTCAGCGCAAACATTATTACTCTTTATGTTGGATTTTATGTGTCCTCAACAGCTTTTCTAGTGACTTTCGTCTTAGGTGAATTTTTTTTTTTCATTCACTGCTTTATCACATGCTGTTGTCCACCACACATCCCCGGCATATTTGCTTGATTTAACTGATGTGTACGGTGGACTCGACAGGTCTGCAGCACTGAGCATTGTGTTGGTAAGAGGGGAGTATAGAACATGGCAGCACTGAGCTTTGTGTTGGTAAGAGGGGAGTATAGAACATGGCAGCACTGAGCTTTGTGTTGGTAAGAGGGGAGTATAGAACATGGCAGCACTGAGCATTGTGTTGGTAAGAGGGGAGTATAGAACATGGCAGCACTGAGCATTGTGTTGGTAAGAGGGGGGTACAGAACATGGCAGCACTGAGCATTGTGTTGGTAAGAGGGGCAGCACTGAGCATTGTTTGTAAAGGGGGGGGTAGGGTAGAGAACATGGCAGCACTGAGCATTGTGTGGTTGGGGGGGGGAGTACAGAACATGGCAGCACTGAGCATTGTGTTGGTAAGAGGGGAGTATAGAACATGGGCAGCACTGAGCATTGTGTTGGTAAGAGGGGAGTATAGAACATGGCAGCACTGAGCATTGTGTTGGTAAGAGGGGAGTATAGAACATGGCAGCACTGAGCATTGTGTCGGTAAGAGGGGAGTATAGAACATGGCAGCACTGAGCATTGTGTTGGTAAGAGGGGAGTACAGAACATGGCAGCAGTGAGCATTGTGTTGGTAAGAGTACAGAACATGGCAGCACTGAGCTTTGTGTTGGTAAGAGTACAGAACATGGCAGCACTGAGCATTGTGTTGGTAAGAGGGGGAGTACAGAACATGGCAGCACTGAGCATTGTGTTGGTAAGAGGGGAGTACAGAACATGGCAGCACTGAGCATTGTGTTGGTAAGAGTACAGAACATGGCAGCACTGAGCTTTGTGTTGGTAAGAGTACAGAACATGGCAGCACTGAGCATTGTGTTGGTAAGAGTACAGAACATGGCAGCACTGAGCATTGTGTTGGTAAGAGTGCAGAACATGGCAGCACTGAGCATTGTGTTGGTAAGAGTACAGAACAGGGCAGCAGTGAGCATTGTGTTGGTAAGAGTACAGAACATGGCAGCACTGAGCATTGTGTTGGTAAGAGTGCAGAACATGGCAGCAACTGAGCATTGTGTTGGTAAGAGGGGAGTACAGAACAGGGCAGCACTGAGCATTGTGTTGGTAAGAGGGGAATACAGAACATGGCAGCACTGAGCTTTGTGTTGGTAAGAGGGGAGTACAGAACATGGCAGCAGTGAGCATTGTGTTGGTAAGAGGGGAGTACAGAACATGGCAGCATTGAGCATTGTGTTGGTAAGAGGGGAATACAGAACACCCATATCCTCACTGTTCATCTCTCAGTATCATGAGAAGACAGAAAATAAAAATCATTTGAATTTATTCCGGTCCGCCTTCGTATAGTTGTTCTTCAGAATGTTGTCAGTGGTAATTTCGTGGGGCTCTGACTACTCATGAAATCTTTAAAGAGAAATGGTAATAAATCGGCCCGACAACAGAGACAAACAAATGACAAGACCAAAACAAAAAGCAAAAGCAAAAAAAAAAAAAAAAAAAAAAAAAAAAAAAAAAAAAAAAACCTGATCCTGCTGGGTCATTGTTCAACGGATCATTGAAAGTTGACCACTGGTATTTTATAGCAAGTGCAGGGGACACTGATGTAAATCAATCGCCGAAGGCTTATGAGATGAAATGTCTGGAATACGTATTACACTGCTGTCAGTTAGTAGATATACTTGTGAGTTAACACTATTCTTTAAAAACAAAAAAAAAGTTTACAGTTCACTGTCGAGCATTCTTTATTCCAGAAGGGCGAGGGAGCGTTAGAATCTCCAGCTGTCAGCTATATTTCTCTGATGTCAGGCAGGCTATGAGTCCGTTCCATATTCAGCTTCGTTGGACTTTTTTTTTTGTGTGGTAAATATACTGAAAAC
>JADBJO010018357.1:15084-35523 GCA_016801955.1 Conus betulinus | reverse complement strand
GTACGTTAAAGGTATACGTTTCCAATGTGTTATATCAGAAATCCTGTTTTCAGTGCACCTGCCTCCGCTTCTAGTTTCGTCCGCTTTGTTTTTAGGCCCTGTAGTGTCCGACAGGGTTGTATCGCAGGATTTGCTGAGCGGTGGTTCTTATATACTGTACTGTATTCAGGCTCTGGAAACAATCGTCGTTACTGTATCAAATCCCGAAACAAGAATGACACCGCCAAGCATACACACAAACAGCTGTAGCAGCAGCCCAGCGACCACCCCCCCTAGCGCCAGAAGCAAGAAATCAGCAACAAAACAAGAACAAATACAAAACACCATCAACAACAAACAAGATAATGAGGATAATAAATCAGATGACGATGATGCCCAGTGATGATGCCGCAAAAGACCAACTTGTATAGAGCAACCATCCCAAACATAACTGAAGTTTCGTGTCTCGGAAATAAAGTAACACAGAAACGAAAATGTTACCGTTCAATCCCTTCAAGAACGATATCACATATTCACAAACCACCTAGTACAAACTCAAAGTTCAATTAGCAAAGATCTGCTCTCAGTTTCTCCGAGGAAAACCTTCAGTCAATTTACTAGATACAAAACTTCACGTCCAACACGCTGGACGTGCGTTGTATCCACCTACGCGACTTCCAGATGGCTTGGATGTGCTGGATCTTGCGGGTTGCCGCTCCTTTTTGTGGTTCCTGTTTTGCCCCTTCTCGTTTATGGGGTAAACCTGTCTATTCCAGTGTTCATTTGCGGAGTCTTTACTGGTTACTGGCGAACAGGTCCGGGTATATGGTACGTTTATGCAGGTCCTGCGGTTTATAGGGTACGTCCAGGCTCTGGGTGCAGTTGGGCTCTCGATACGGTAAGTGTATCAGTGTCCGAGTTATAGGGTCCTGTTATTCAGGGTCCTGTAGTTTATAGGGTAGTATTCAGTGTCCTGTGTTATATGGTATGTATTCAGGGCTGTTACTTATAGGTACTGTTCAGCCAGGATCCTGTAGTTGTTTTAAAGGGGTTTCTATCTTCGTTATTCTTTATGGTCTTCTATAGTCTTAAGTGGTACTCTGTATTTCAGGCTCCTTGTAGTTTATTAAGTACTGTTATTCAGTGTCGGTTGTCTGGTACTGTAATTCATTGTCCTGTTAAGAGTAATGGCGTATCAGGGTACATGGGTATAGGGTACTGTAGGTAGTGTCTGTTCTATGGGTACTTGTTTATTTTTTCAGTTGTATCTCCGTGAGTGTTATATGTTGGCATATATTGTTTTATCACAGTTTTGTACTGTAGCACGGTAACGGTATTTTTTGCTAAGGTGCATGTAGTTTTATTAGCTTTTTTTCTGGTACGTTATTCATGGCTATACTGTTTCTCTTAGTTTTTTATTGTTTAGTTTCGGTATATGTTGTATTGTCATGGTTGCCGTTGTAGTGTGATCATGGCTGGTACTACTGTGTCAGTGTCCTGTAGTTTAAAGGGAACGTATTCAGTGTCCTGTAAATTTAAAGGGTATGCATTCAGCCGCTGGGGTCCGTGTTCATAGGGTACTGTATCAGGTTCCGGTAATTCTAAAGGGTAATGTATTCGGCCTCCTCAAGTATAGGGTACTGATTCGCCTCCTCTAGTTATAAGAACGTATAAGGCTCTTAGTTTATAAGAACGTATTCAGGTCCTGTAGTGATAGGGTCGTATTCAGGTTCGAGATTAAGGGTACTGATTCAGGCTCATGAGTATAGGGTTGTATTACTGTATTCAGTGTACCTGTTTAGTAATCTAGTGGCGCTATATTCTTAGGTTTCCGTACGATTATAGTGGATTCTGTATCACGCTCCGTAGTGTTTTTTTTTTCGCTGGTACTGATTCATGTGCCTTGTAGTCTAGTGTTGTTATTGTTATTCTTAGGACTCCTGTTTTAGTTTTATAGGTAGCTGTCAATTTTCAGGGCCTTGAGTTGTTTTATAGGTGGGACTGTGATCATTGGTCTCCGGTAGTAGAGTTATGGTTACGTATGTTCAGGTTTATAGTATGGTTTATTATGGGTAGTCTTTATTTCGAGTGTGGTTTTTTTTATTTTCTGCTGTTTGTGTTATGTTTATGGTGTTTTGATTCTGTTAGGTTGGCTGAGGTGTTGGCATGTTAGATTTAGTTTTAGTTCTTTTGGTGTTTTGGTACGTATCAGGCTTCCGTAGGTTTAATGGGCACTGTATTCATGTGTTCTGTAGTTCTAGGTATGTGGTTTTACGTTTATTTTCTGGTTATTGTTGTTTTGGGTTGCTATTTGTTTTTTTTTATTTTCGTGTGTTTTGTGTGTTTTTTAGTGTGTTGTAAGGGTTACTGTATTCAGTTCCTGTAGTTAGGGGGGGTACTGTATTCAGTTGTCCTGTTAGTTTATAGGGTACTGTATTTCAGGGTTCCTGTAGTTTTGATTATAGGGTACTGTATTCAGGTGTCCCTGTAGTTTAATAGGGTAACTGTCATTCAGGTCCCTGTAGTTTATTGGGTACTGTAAGTCAGGTTCCGTGGTCTAGGGTACTGTATTCTTCCTGTAGATTCAGGCACTTGTAGTTCAGGCTAAGTCGGTACTGTACGTATTCAGGCTCCTGTTAGTTTCATAGGGTACTGTATTCAGGCTCCTGTATGCATAGGGTACTGTATTCAGAGTGCCTGTAGTTTTATAGGGTACTGTAGTTCAGGCGTCCCTAGCCTTTTTGGCATAGTGCTGTGATTCCAGGCCATTGTTTTAGAGCTCCCTGTTGTGGTGTGTGTACTCCTGTGAGAGGAGAGAGAGAGAGTGTATGTGTGTGTGTGGATGTGCGCGCGCGCGCGCACGTGCCGTGAATTCCTTTCCCCTTCCGGACTTCACCTGAAATGTGCTACATTCCGTGCCGAGAGATTGTGAGGTTTATGTTTTGATTGATTGTTTCAAAATCATAACATCCAGGTCATCGTGCAAAGTGTATTAACCTTTTAGATATCTTGCTATTGACGTATTTATGAAGTTAGGTAGAGGTCATGATTTTATCCCGTTTTGATGTAGCTTGGGTTCTGTTCTGTTTTATTGATAGTATCGGGGTAGAGGTCATAAACTAATCTTTTTAGATATCGTGCCAATTCCCTATTATATACCAGTGAGCAGGGTCCGATCGTCATGGGATGAGTGGAATATTGTATATTTTAAGTACTGAACGTTTTCGATTTTTGCTTTTAAAAAAACAATCCGACCAAATTCCTGTATCTTTTTGTTTGTTGTATTGTTTAATATTGATAATGTTAAGTATGCTTTGAAACAAACACAATGCTAACGTCCTAACCTTGTCAAAGATCTTGGATAGAATGTAATTGTTCAGTGAAGTTTCAGTGAAGTGGGTCAGTCAAGTTTTGGTTTTTTGGTTTAGAGAATTGTTCAAATCGACTATTTCATGTAGCTGATCCCCGCTGTTGCGTGTATTTTAACTGTTTTATCTGGTGTTAGTTTCTTTGTTTGAGATAATGAAGATTTTTTACTTTGACTTTCTTTCTGATATACACAGTACTACTGGTTTTTTTTGTTGGGCTGTGGAAAGAGAACTTTTCCGAAGATAATACTGCTGTGAAACGAATGAAATGAAAACACCCACACAGCACACACACACACACAACACCACAACCACAACCATGTCGGAACTCAAATAACACATTTTTACCAAAGAGTGTAAATCTGTATCCACCAACCTGATGATTATGCTATTCCTTCTTCAGCTACTGGACTGAATTATGAAATATCATTTTCTTCCAAAACTTTTCTTCCATCTGTGCAGTTTTTACAGACAGAGGACAGTCACGAAGAAGACCACACACACGCACAGCGCGCGCGCGCACAGAGAAGAGAGAGAGAGAGAGAAGGAGGAGAGGAACCAGAATAAATCTGTGGTGTGTTCTTTGTAAAACGCCTTTATTCTTCTCCCCGTCCTCGCCGAGCGTTCTGTCCCGGATGGCGAAGGTGCCGGCGGAGCCGGAAGCGATTGAAGGATAGCCTGTCATCTTCAGTCAGGCGGGGCGCCAGACACACGCTTTAATAGAAAGAAGCTAGCAGGGAGAAATTGAAGTGCCATGTTAATACCTGAAGTGGATATTGGGTTATCTCCCCACCAGGACAGCTCTCCGCAGGGGGAAGTCGCATTAAGCGGGTCGGCCACATAACGTGGCGGCTTGGAGTGGCTGCAGGTTTTGTCAGCTGAGGGAGAAGGGTTTTTATGGAATGACCCGAGGGAGGCTTTTGTGAGCAGTAGAAGGGGGGACACATGATCTGGTTTTTACGAGGCAAAGACCAGGGGCGGTAAAAAAAAGTTAAGGCTTTGCTTTTTTGTGGAGCCCCCACACAGAGATGTACGAGGTGAGCCACATTTTTTTGTGTTTTTTTTTTTTTTTTTTTTGCTAACGGGAGAGATGTTATTAAATAACTCGTGTTGTCAGCGAAAGAAGAGCGGCTGCGGGTTCCGTAATATAAGCATGGACATGGCGTGTGCACGCGCGAACAAAAATAGTTTTTTTAAGCACAAGACCAGTTTTTTTGTCAGGGGAACGTTTCTAGTAAATATCTTTCTTTTAGTCCTGTTTGCTTTTTTGGTAGTAGCAAAAGGCGATAAACTATTTAGATGTCGTCCTCCTCTTCGCACGTGCTTTTCAGTGTTGGTACCAAGTCGATACAGGCGTCACGATCTTCCTGACAGAATGTGGACTCAGACCAGCAGCAGACTAGAAAAGTGCTTTAGTTGTGGAGTGTGTGATGATCACATATATTCTGTCCTCGTGGCATTGTGAGTGGCGGCCATCCACAGGCAAAGACATGTGGATGATGGCTCTGCCCTTCTGTCGCTCACAATCTCTTGCGGGGTTCTTAAAGATTAACATTTTGTTATCGACTACGTTCTGCTGTCCCCATTTTGTTACACGTCTTGTGGGCCACAACCAGACGTTTAATGGAAGCAGCTTCCGATTAGTCATTTTTTTTTTGCATTGATGAAGTTATGACGTCAGCAGGAGTTTCTTTGGGCGTCGTCAGAGAGTGTTCCAATCGTCCCGGGGACGTCCTTGAACGTTTGTCAAGCGTGCTCGGGCGTTCTTCAGAGATTTTCCCTGGGTGTCGCCCAGGGGTGTCGTGGTACCATCTTTAGGCGTCTTCTTCAGCGTCTTTCGGGGGTCTTCTCGGGTGTCCTCGAGCGTCTTCTGGGATCTTTGAGGCGTCATCCAGAGGTATTCTGGGGCGCCGTCAGGGTTTTTTTCTGTGTGGCGTCCTTCATGAGTTTCGTTATGCGTGGTCTGAGGGGTCTTTGGACTTCTTTAGGGGTTTCTTTGGTGTTCATCAGGGGTTTTTCTTTGTGTCATCGGGGATTTTCTTGGGTGTCATCAGGGGTTTTCCTTTAGTGTCATCAGGGGGGGGGGGGGGGGGTTTCTTTGGGCGTCATCAGGGGTTTTCTTTGGTATCATCTGGGGTTTTCTCGGGTTTGTCATTTGGGGTTTTCTTGGGCGTCATCAGCATCCGGGTTATTCTTGGGTGTCATCAGCATCAGGGTTTTTCTTTTTTTGGGTGTCATCTAGGGTTTTTCTTGGGTGTCACCTGGGGTTTCTTGGGCGTCGTTAGGTTTTCCTTGACATCATTAAGGGGTGGGGGTTATCCTGAGTGCCTTTTAAGGTCTCGTTAGGTGTCTTCATGGGGGTTGTGGTGTGCTTTGTGGGGCTTCCCCTTGGGGCGTGGTGGCCAGGGATGCTCTTAAACGACGTCTGTGGAGTCCTTATCCGTCTTCATGGGTCTCCTTCAGCCTCGTCAAGCGTTTTCACTGGGAGTCGTAAGGCGTTTCCTCAGATGTTGGCAGTAGTCTCCTTGAGCGTCGTGAAGATGCCTACAAGAACGAAAACAACGCACGTAACTGCATATCAACACAAGTACACCTATGAATACATTACAGTTCAGAATGTGGTATACAATATGTATTTAGGGGAAGAGAGGGTGGGAGGGAGGAAGGGATGGAGAAGGATTGAGAGAGAGAGAGGGGGGGGGGATGAATGGAGGAGTGGAGAAGCAACTAGAAGAGCGAGTCACTCACACACACACACACACACACACACACACACACACAGAGAGAGAGGAGAGGATAGAGAGAGAGAGACACACAGAGCAAGCAATGGCAGTTCTTTATCCAAAAAAGAACAGCACACACTTCCCACCACTGGTCTCCTTTGAAACAAAGCAAAAAAAAAAGGCAACGAGCACTAGTCCTTAGAACACTAGATGAACGAGAACGTTGAGCCCCGTGACGCAAGGCCACAAAGAATGAAGGGGAACCTGGACACGTCATTTACCCATAACGGCTCTCTGTAAGCGCATTCCCTCTGCCATTCTTGTGTACAAAGAATGGTATCCCTTGGATGAACAAAGAGTCATTTGTAAGCTCCTCAGGAGACCAGGGGGAAAAAAAAGACTGTATAAGTTTGCCCCCCCCCCCCCCCCCCGCCCCTCAAAAAAAAAAAAAAAAAAATCCAACAACTTAACGTACGACAGCTTTCGCAAGGAACGATTTAGAAGGAATAAAAAATTGGGTGGGGGCGGGGGGGGGGGGGGGGGGGGGGGGTGAAGGTACAAGAAAAGGGAGTCTGCTAATGTTGCTGAGAATCTTCCGACAGCTGATGAAGATGTGGAGGTCGATGGGACTGGACCGATCTCCTCTTCAAGCTGGTTCCATCCGAGACAGTCGTGGCGAGAAAGAGCGTTTGTGCCGCTCTGTTCTGTTCTCCTTTCTGGCACAGGATAATCATGGGGTTGTTGATGACTTGCCGAGCGAGGATGATCGAGGTTTCAACATTGGCGGAGGCTGTCGATCGAATTTCTTACTCGGTGGTGGTGATGCTGCTGCAATGTGCCGTGGGCTCTCCTGTAAAGGCAGTGAGCCTCAACTGCTTTCTGCCGTCTCTCAGTGCAGGAAGCCTCAGTTGCCCTCTCCCTCCCGCTTTGCCTACCCCTTAAAACTCTCCGTTGTATTCCCCTAATACATGCGTATTCCCTTCGCAAATGATCAGTTCGGTTCCTTCGGCGTATCGATCCAGATCTACACTCCGATCTACTTGTATTTCGTTGCAAAGTGAGGCGACTGCAGGCGGAGATCCGAACAAATTTTTTTAAAGTAATTATTATAAAGTGCACCAAACAACGTGGACAAACGAATCACAAGACAAAACAAGACGCGTTTCGACCTCTCAGGTCTTCTTCAGGCAAAATAAACGATACCCATGACAACAAAAATGATGTATTGTTTGGCTTACCCGAAGAAGACCTGAGAGGTCGAAACGCGTCGTGTTTTGTCTTGTGATACGTTTGTCCGCGTTGTTTGGTGGAGTCATAGTGATTACTTTTAAAATCTACTTGTATTTGTTTACTCCTGGGTCCTGGAAGCGATTCTGATCGTAAAATTACAAGCAATACAGACAGGGATAGATAATCCGAATAGCAGGGATAGATCATCCGAATAGATCACCGATCTACTCTGTCAACACTCTGCTGTCAACGTTGCGGACACACTTGACCAGTATTGAGCAACACTGGCTGACGTTGTCCGTCCTCCAAAAGCTGCTGTGTGTGCGGCGCTGCTAAAGCAGAGAAGCGCTGGTGGACCGTTCCTCGTTGACACACTGTGAGCTGTTCAGAGTTTGAGTGCATGTTCCGTGGTGCCCTTTGAGTCGATGTGGGGCAGCGTCTCTACAGTTTTCATATCCAGAGAATGTACATTATGTGAGGATAGCGTCTCCACATCATCAAATGTAGAAAGCGAGCGCACTTTTGTTGTATGTAGATGGTGATTCCTCATCATTATCACCCTTAAGAACTCGACTGTGTAGTCCAGTCGTATCAACTGAGCCCACAGCAAACTCAACTCTCAGTAGAAACCAGTCTGAAACTGCGCGTGGCTCTGATGGGAATCGAACCCACGACCTCCCAGCTGCGAATACGCGACGCTACCCACTGCGCCTAGGCGACTGGTTGAAATTAGTCACTTTCTATTGTCTTATGCACATAATGACTCCGTGCTGTTACGTGTAAACAGAGACTTTCTATTGTTCCATGTCGGTAAGGACTCCATGCTAGTACGTGTAAAGAGTGACTTTCCATTATTCTATGTACATAATGACTCTATGCTGTTGCGTGTGTAAACTAGTGAATTTCCGTTCTTCTATGTAGGTAACAGTTCCGTGCTGTTGCATGCAGATAGTGACTTTTGTTCTTCTGTGTAAATGGCTCGTGCTGTTACGTGTAAATATTGACTTTCCGTTGTTCTGTGTAGATAAGGACTCCATGCTGTTACGTGTAAACAGCGACTTTCCGTTGTTATGTGTAGGTAATGACTCCATGGTACAAAAATAGTGAGTTGTTGATGTGACTTAACAGGCCTTACTGAACTGAAAGAAAAGGTTACTGCCAATTTGAAAGGGATGAGTAATAAATCAGCATATCTAGGCATGGAATTTTTTAATCGCTCAAAATATGAACGCACACAACATACGCGTTACTGCATGTCAACTCGCTCGTCCTTTTGAATGACTTGTATTGTGGTCTTTTCTTTCATCCAAAAAGGTTTATACGTCACATCAACGACTGTGCCCATGACATTAGGGTACACAATGACAGACACATTCTGCTGGCATGTGGGGGGAGGGGAGGGGGGGGGGGAGGGGCTGGTATGGTGGCTAATTCTTTTCCGAAGTTTCTTGAGCGTTGAAGTGTTTCTGGTGACGGACACCGAGTCGGTTTCCACGGAACTAAAAGGCTGTCAGAAACTGACAAAGTCCCACATGTTCACAAACTTTTGTTTTGCCAGACCCCGTGACAATCTTTACAAATCTAGCTTCACATATTCAGGAAGGAACGACATGGGACACTTCCCTACTTCTTTAAAATTGTGTCTTTCTGAGCTAACGTTTGGGAAAAAAAAAATGAAAAAGAATTTGATGGATAGTTTGTGAAAGTAATCTGTAGTTAGTTACGTTATTGCACTCTCTCTCTCCTCTCTCTCTCTCTCCTCTCTCTCTCTCTCTCTCTGCGTGTGTGTGTGTTTGTCCCCCCTGTCTGTCTTTCCTTCCCCCCCTCTCTCTCTCTCTCACACACACACACACACACGCGCGCGCGCGCGCGCGCGCCTAGATATGCCCAGTCCGATATGTTGTGTATAGATCGTGATAGTCGTTAGATTTTTTTGGATTTCTACGAACGCATTGCTTCGTGGTTCTTCGTGTTTGATGTATATTTTTGGATTTCTACGAACGCATTGCTTCGTGGTTTCTTCGTGTTTGATATTTTTCTTCTAAGGACAGGATGAAAAAAAAAAAAAAGCTGTAAAGCTTACTCTTTAACCCTCACTGAAAAAGAATTTTGACTTCACTTAGACCTAGTTCGATTCGATTCTGTAGATGCAAAAGGTGAGCACAAAGAAATCGGCAGTAACCAGCCCAACACATACTTAGCCATCTGTCGATCTACCTACCTACAAAGGCACCCACATGCCTACACTCCTCTTCTCCTCCTCCTGTTTTTGCCTGGCTGAACCAATTTACGCGGCGAGGGGCAGACATGGCAGCGTGTTTAATTAGCGGTAATTTCATTAGGGTGTCGGCTGCCGTCTTGCTGACTGAGAGGGCTCGCTTCCCTCCCTTGACTGAGACATGGCGTCTGGGCCGGCACGGCACGCCAACGGTGCTCTCCCCCTCTCCCTCATCGCGCCCTTCCCTCCTCTCTCCCTCTCTCTTTTGTCTCTGTCTCTCTCCCCTCCTTTATCTCTCTCGCCCCCCTTTGTCTCTCCCCCTCTCCCTCTCCCCTCAGTATCCCCCCTTTCCCCCTCAGTCTAGCCCTCTGTATACTCTTCTGTCTCCCCTTTTATCCCTCTCCCCACTGTCCCCTCCCCCCTCCGTTTCCCCATCTCCCTTTGCCTCTCTCTCTCCCCTGTCTCTCTCTCCCCCCCTTTGTCTGTCTCTCCCCCTTTGTCTCTGTCTCTCTTACTGTTCCCTTTGTAGCTCTCCCCTCTGTCTCCCCTCTCCCCTCAGTATCCCCCTTTCCCTCTGTCTACCCCTCCCTCTCCCCTTTGTCTACCCCTCCCTCCCCCATCCGTCTACCCTCTCCCTCTCCCCCTCTCCCTCTCCCCTCTCTCCCCTCCCCCCCCCCTCCCTCCCCTCCCCTCCCCACTCCCTCCCCCTCTCCCCATCTGTCTCCTCTCTCCATCCCTCTGTCTCCCTCTACCCCCTATCTCCCTCTTCCCCGCCTCCCCCTTCCCTGCTCTCCCCTTTCCCCTCTGTCTCCCCTGCCCCTCTCCCCTCAGTCTTCCCCTCTCTCTCTAGAGACGGGGGGGGGGGGGGGGGGGGGAGGAGAGACTAAGGGGAGAGGTGGAGACTGAGGGCAGAGGGAGAGGGGAGACGGAGGGGATCTCTCTCTCCCCTTCCCTTTCAGTCTCGCCTTCTCTCTCTCCCCCTCTGGGGAGACTGGAGGAGGAGAGGGGAGAGGGGGGGGGGGGGGGGGGGAGACTGTGTCCCCCCTCTCCCCTCTATCTTCCCCTTCTCTCCTCTGTCTCCCCCTCTTCCCTCTGTCCCCCCTCTGTCTTCCCCTCTTTCTCCAGTCTTCCCTTCTCCTCCCCTCTGTCTCCCCGTCTTTCTTCCCCTCTGTCTCCGTCTACCCTTCCCTCTGTCTCCCCACTGTCTCCCCTCTGTGTCCCCCTGTCCCCACTGTATCCATCTCCCTCTCCCCTGTGTCGTCTCTCTTCCCCTCTCTGCCTCGTGTCTTCCCCCTCGTCTCCCCTCGTCTCCCCCTGTCCCCATCTCCCTCTGGCTCCTCCCTTCTGTCTCAAATGCCACCCCCTCTGTCACTCCCCTCCCCTCTGTCTCACTCACTCCCCTCACTCTTTCCCTCTCCCGTCCACCTCTCCCTATGTTTTCCCCTCTCCCTCCCTCTGGCTTTCTCTCCTTTTCTGTCTCCCTCTCCCCTCTGGATCCCCTGTGTCTCCCCCTCCCCTTTGTCTCCCTCTCCAGTCTGTCTCCTCTCTCCATCCCTCTGTCTCCCTCTACCCCATGCTCTTCCCCGTCTCCCCCTCTCCCCTCCGTTCCCCCTCTGTCTACCCTCTCCCCTCTATCTGCCTTCTCCCCTCTATCTCCCCTTCTCCATTCAGTCTCTCTCCCACCGTCTCCCCCTCCCCCTGTTCCCCTCCGTCTCCCCCTCTGTCTACCCTCTCCCCTCTGTCTCCCCTTCTCCCTTCAGTCTCCCCTTTCCCCTCTCCCCTCAGTCTTCCCCTCTACCCTCGTCTCCCCCCCCTGTCCCCCCTCCATCTCCCCCTCTCCCCCAGTTTCCGTCTCTCCCCTCTCCCCCTCCGAGACGGAGGTGGAGACGGAGACGGAAGGCAAGTCAGAGGGGGAGGGACAGAAGAGGAGAGACGGAGGGGGAAGGCAGGGGGAGAGGAAGAGACTAAGGGGAGAGGTGGAGAGACTGAGGGCAGAGGGAGAGGGGAGAGGGAGGGGGAGAGGAAAACGGAGGGGATCTGTGTCATCACTCCCCTCTCTCTCTCCTTCCCTTCTGTCTCCCTACCCCAGTCTCCGTCTCTGAGGGGGAGAGGGGGAGCCTCCGTCTCCCCTCTCCCCATCCTCCCGTCTGGGGGAGGTAGACAGTCTCCACCTCTCCCGTTAGTCTCTCCCCTTATTCCTCGCCCTCCCTCTCCTCTCCTGCCCCCCCCCCCCCTCCGTCTCCCCTTCTGTCTCCACCTCTGTCTGCGAGGGGGAGAGGGGATAGACGGAAACTGAGGGGAGGGGGGAGACGGAGGGGGGGACAGGGGGGGAGAGGGAGGGGAGAGGGGAAGACTGAGGGGAAGGGGAGACTGAAGGGAGAAGGAGAGGGGAGATAGAGGGGGAGATGGAGGGGAGAGGGAGAGAGAGGGGAAGAGAGGGGAGACAGGGGGTAGAGGGGTAGAGGGAGACAGAGGGAAGGAGAGGGGAGACAGAGGGACGGAGAGAGGAGACAGATGGGAGAGGGAGGGAGACAGACTGAAGAGGGAGACAAAGAGGAGGGGGAACAGGGAATACAGAGGGGAGAGGCAGACAGAGGAGACACAGAAGGAGAGGGAGCCAGAGATAGGGAGAGTAGAAACATAGGAGAGAGGGGGACAGAAGGGAGACGGAGAGGGGAAGATGGACAAGAGGGAGAGGGAGACATAGAGGGGAGATGGAGACAGAGGGGAGAGACAGAGGGGTGGCAGTTGAGACAGAAGGCAGGCAGAGGGAGACGGGGGACAGAGGGGAGACGAGGGGAAGGCACGCGGCAAAGAATCGAGGCAAAGGCACGAGGCAGAAAGGAGGCAGAGAGGAGAAGAGTGAGGACACAGGGGAGAGGGAGACAGAGGGGAGTAGAGGGGAAGACAGAGGGGAGAAGAAGAGACTGAGGGGAGAGGGGGAGACAGAGGGGAAGACAGAGGGGACAAGAGGGAAAGACAGAGGGGACGGGAGAGGGGGGAGAGAGGAAGACAGAGGGGAAGACAGAGGGGAGAGGCATGGAGGGAAGACGGAGGGGAATGAGAGGGAAGAGGGGGAGACAGAAGGGAGAAGAGGGGGAGACAGAGGGGTGACAGACGGGGGGAGAGGGCAAGACAGAGGGGTGGCATTTGAGACAGAAGGCAGACAGAGGGAGGAGCCAGAGGGAGAGGGATGGAGACAGTGGGGAGAGAGGGGGGACGAGGGGGAAGACACGAGGCAGAAGGAGGCAGAGAGAAGAAGAGAGACAGAGGAGGAGTCAGAGGAGAGACACAGGGAGACAGAGAGAGGAGACAGAGGGAGACGGATACAATGGGGACAGGGGGACACCGAGGGGAAGGGAGGGGGGAGACAGAGGGGAGGGACAGAGAGAGGGGAGACAGTGGGGAGGGGGAGACAGTGGGGAGACAGAGGGAAGGGTAGATGGAGATAGAGGGGAAGACAGAGGGGAGGAGGACAGACGGGAGGGAAGAGGGGAGGGAAGAGGGGAAGACAGAGGGAGAGAGGGGAAGAGACAGAGGGAGGAGAGGGGGAGACAGAGGGGAGGACAGAGGGGAAGACAGAGGGGAGAGGGAGAGAGACGAGAGGGGAGGAGAGGGGAGGAGAGGGGGAGGGGTGAAGGGTGGGAAAGAGGGGAAGGACAGAGAGAGGGGGATACGGAGGGGAGACAGAGGGGGAGAGGGGGGAGAGACAGAGGGGAGGAGAGGGGAAGACAGAGGGGAGGAAGACAGGAGGGAGGGATAGGGGAAGACAGAGGGGAGAGATTGGATGATAGAGGGAAGGAGAGTGGAAGACAGTGGGGGGAGGAGAGGGGGAGACAGACGGGAAGACCGAGGGGAGGAAGAGGGAAGACAGGGGAAGCGAGACAGAGGGAAGAGGGGAGGGAGGACAGAGGGAGGAGATGGGAAGACAGACGGGAGGAAAGGGAAAGACAGAGGGGAGGAAGACAGAGAGGAGGAAGACAGAGAGGAGGGGAGGAAGACGAGGGAGGGGAGGAGAGAGGAAGACAGAGGGAAGAGAGGAGAAGACAGAGGGAGACGAGATGGGAAGACAGACGGAGGGAGGAGGGGGGAAGACAGAGGGGAGGAGAGCGGAAGACAGAGGGGGGAGAGAGGGAAGACAGAGGGGAGGAAGACAGAGGGGGAGGGGGAGAGAGGAGAGGGAGGAGAGGAGGGGAGGGGATGGGGGAGACAGAGGGGAGGAGAGGAGAAGACAGAGGGGAGGACGGTGGAGGGGAGGAGAGAGGAAGACAGAGGGGAGGAAGACAGAAGGGAGGAGAGGGGAAGACAGAGGGGGGAGAGAAGAAGGGGAGAGTGGAAGGCAGAGGGGAAGACAGAGAGGTGAAATCAGAGAGGGGGGGGGGGGGAGGGGAAGATAGAGAGGGCAGAGAGAGGGGCAGAGGGGAAGAGAGGGGGGAGGAGATTGGAAGACAGTGGGGGGGGGGGGGGGGGGAGGGGAGGCAGACGGGAGGAGAGTGGAAGGCAGAGGGAAGACCGAGGGGAGGAGAGGGGGAAACAGGGGGGGGGGGGGGGGGGGGGGTGGGAAGATAGAGAGGGGAGAGGGAAGACAGAGGGGAGGAGAGAGGAGGACAGAGGGGAGGAGAGAGGGGAAATCGGGGGGGGGGGGGGGGGGGGAGGGGAGAGATTGAAGATATAGGGGAGAGGGGAAGGGCAAGGGGAGGAGATGGGAAGACAGAGGGGGAGGAAGACAGAGAGGAGGAGAGGGGAAGACAGAGGGGAGGAAGGAAGGGAGGGGGAGGCCAGGCCAGGGGAAGACAGAGGGGAGGAGATTGGATGATAGAGGGAAGGAGAGAGGATGAGGAAGGGGGGTGGGGGGGGTGGGAGGGGGGTAGACAGACGGGGGAGGACAGTGGAAGGAAGAGGGGAAGACCGAGGGGAAAAGAGGGGGGGGGGGGGGGGGAGAGGTGGAAGATAGAGAGGGGAGAGGGGAAGGCAGAGGGGGAGGAGATGGGAAGACAGAGGGGAGGAAAGGGAAAGACAGAGGGAAGGAAGACAGATGGGAGAGGAGAGGGGATGACAGAGGGATGGAGAGCGGAAGACAATGGGGAGGAGAGGGAATAGGAGGGAAGACAGGGGGAGGGTGAAGACAGAGGGGGGGAAGGGGGAAGACAGAGGGGGGGAAGAGGGGGAAGGGGAGAGGGAGGGAGAGGGGAAGACAGGAGGGAGGGAGAGAGGAAGAGAGAAGAGGAGGGAGGAGACGGGAAGACAGAGGGGAGGAGAGGGAAGACGGAGGGGAGGAGAGGTGAAGACAGAGGGAAAGAGAGAGGGGGGAGAGGGAGGGGAGGAGAGAGGAAGACAGAGGGGAAGATAGAGGGAAGTGGGGGGAAGACAGAGGGAAGAGGGGGGAAGAACAGGAGGGAAGAAGAGGAGGGGGAGGAGAGGGGAGAGAGAGGGAAGGAGTGCGGAAGACAGAGGGGGGGGGGGGGGGGGGGGGGGCGAGACAGAGGGGGGAGAGGACGAGACATAGGGAGAGGAGAGGGGAAGACAGGGGGGGGGGGGGGGGGGGAAGAGAGAGGGGAGGAGAGGGGAAGACGACCGGGGGGGGGGGGGGGAGAGGGGAAGATACGAGAGGGGAAGGCAGAGGACGGGAGGAGTGGGAAGAAGAGAGGGGGGAGGAAGGGAGAAAGAGAGAGGGAAGACAGAGGGGAAGAAGACAGGAGGGAGGAGGGGAGAGAGGGGAAGAAGGGAGAGAGGAGAGGGGAGAGGGGAGGGGAGGGAAGAAGAGAGGAGAGAGGGGAAGGCACAGAGGGAGAGGGGAGGAAGGAGGAGAGGGGGAGGAGAAGGGGGGAGGGGAAGACAGAGAGGAGGAGAGGGGAAGACGGAGGGGGGAGACAGAGAGGGGAGGAGAGCGGAAGACAGAGAGGGGAGAGGGGAGGAGAGGAGGGAGGAGAGACAGAGGGGAGAGGGGGGAAGGAGGGGGAGGAGAGAGGGGAGGGGAAGGGAGGGGAGGGACAGAGAGGAGGAGGGGGAAGACAGAGGGGAGGAGAGGGGAGGAAGACAGAGAGGAGGAGAGGGGAAGAGGGGAAGATGGAGGGGGGAGAGGAGGAGGGCAGAGGGGAGGAGATGGAAAGACAGAGGAGAGGGAAGACAGAAGGAGGAGGGAGAGAGAAGAGGGAGGAGAGGGAGAAGGGGGAGAGGGGAAGACAGAGGGGGGAAGGGGGGAGACAGAGGGGGGAGAGGGGGAAATCAGGGGGGTGGAGAGTGGATGATAGAAGGGAGAGGGGAAGGCAGAGGGGAGGAGATGGGAAAGAGAGGAGGAAGAAGAGGGGAGGAGAGGGGAGGACAGGGGGAGGAGAGGGGAAGACAGTGGGGAGGAGAGGGGAAGACAGAGGGGGAGGAGAGGGGAGAGACAGAGGGGAAGCGAGGAGATGACAGAGGGGAGGAGAGGGGAAGATAGATGGGGGAGAGAGGGAAAGACAGAGGGGAGGAAGACAGATGGGGGAGAGGGGGGAAGACCGAGTGGAGGAGAGGGGAAAAGAAGGGGGGGGGGGGGGGGGGGGAGGAGGAGGAAGAAAGGGAGGAGAGGGGAGGGGAAGGGAGGAGGGGAGGAGGAGGGGAGGAAGACAGAGAGGAGGAGAGGGGAGGGAGGGGAGGGAAGACAGAGAGGAGGAAGAGAGACGGAGAGGAGAGGAGAGGGGGGGACAGAGGGAGGAGGAGAGGAGGAAGACAGGGGGGCGGGGGAGAGTGGAAGAAGGAGAGGGGGGGAGAGCGGAAGGAGGCAGAGGGGAGGAAGACAGAGGGGAGGAAGATAGAGGGGAGGAGACGGGAAGACAGAGGGGGGAGGAGGGGGAGACAGAGAGAGGAGGAGACGGGGAAGACAGAGGGGAAGAAGAGGAGACAGAGAGAAGACGAAGAGGGGAGGACAGAGGGGAAGACAGAGGGGAGGAGAGACAGAGAGGACGAGAGGGGAGATGACAGGGGAAGGAGGGGAGAGAGAGGAGAGGAGGAGGAAGAGACAGAGAGAGGGGAGGGAAAACAGAGAGGAGGAGAGAGGGGAAGACGGAGGGAGGAGAGGGGAGAGAGGGGAAGAGACAGAGGGGGGGAGGGGACAGAGGGGATGACAGAGGGAAGGGAGGAGAGAGGAGACAGAGGGAAGGAGAGGGGAGAAGAGACACAGGGGAGAGGAGAAGGCAGAGAGGGAAGACAGAGAGGAGGAAGACAGAGGGGGGAGAGGGGGAAAAGACAGAGGGGGGGGAGGGAGAGAGAAGAGAGGGGAGGGGAAGAGAGGAGGAGGAGAGGGGCAGACAGAGGGGAGGAAAGTAAGACAGAGGGGACGATAGAGGGAAGAGGGGAAGACAGAAGGGGAGAAGGGGGGGGGGGGAAGGGGGGGGGGGGGGGGGGGGGGGGGAGAGGGAAGGATAGAGGGGGGGGGAGAGGGGGGGCAGAGAGGAAGGAAGAGAGGGGGAGAGAGGGGAAGACAGGGGGGAAGAGGGGAAGACAGAGGAGAGGGAGACAGAGGGATGAGACGGGAAGACAGAGAGAGGGGAGGGGAGGGAGAGAGGGAGAAGAGGGGGAAGGGAGGAGAGGGGAAGACAGAGGGGAGGAGAGGGGAGACAGGGGGGACAGAGGGGGAGACAGAGGGGAGGAGGAGAGGGGAAACCTCTAGAGGGGAGAGTGGAAGGCAGAGGGGAAGACGGAGAGGAGGAGAGGGGGAAAACAGACGGGAGAGGGGGAGTGGAAGATGGAAGGGGGAGGAGAGGGAAGCCTGAGGGGAGATGGGAAGGCAGAGGGGAGGAGGAGGGGAAGACAGAGGGGAAGGAGAGGGGAAGACGGGGGAGGGGGAAAGATGAAGATAGAGGAGGGAGAGGGGAAGAGGAGAGGGGAAGGAAGAAGAGGGCAGGAGGGAGAGGGGGAGAAGAGGGAAGACAGAGGGGAGGAGAGAGGGGATCGGAAGACAGAGGAGAGGAGGAAGATAGACGGGAGGAGCGGAAGAGAAGACAGAGAGGAAGGAAGACGGAGGGGAGGAGAGGGGAAGACAGAGGGGAGGAAGACAGAGGGGAGGACAGAGGGGAAGACAGAGGGGGGAAGACAGGGATGGAGGAGAGGGGAAGATAGAGGGGAAGGAGAGACAGAGGGAAGGAGAGAAGGAAGACAGTGCGGAGGAGAGGGGGGAAGTCAGAGGGAGGGGGGGCGGAGAGGAGGGGAAGATGGAGGGGGAGAGGGGAAGAGGAGGGAGGGAGAGGGAAAGACAGAGGGGAGGAAGACAGAGGAGGAGAGGGAGGGAGAGGGGAAGAGACAAAGGGAGGGAGAGGGGGAAGACAGAGGGGAGGAAGATAGAGGGGAGGAGAGGGGAAGAGGGAAGACAGAGGAGAGGAGGATAGACGGGGAGACAGGAGGGGAACAGAGGGGGAAGACAGAGAGGGAGGAAGACAGAGGGGAGGAGAGGGGGCGACAGAGGGGAAGGGGGGGGGGGGGGGGGGGGGCAGACAGAGGAGAGACGAGAGGGGAAGACAGAGGGGAGGACAGAGGGAAGGAAGACAGATGGAAAGAGGGAAAAACAGAGGGGAGGAGAAGGGAAAGAGAGAGGGGAGAAGGGAAGACAGAGGGGAGGGGAGGGGGGGGGGAGGGGAGGGGAGGAGAAGAAGACAGAGGGAGGAGAGGGGAAGAAGAGGGGAGAGAGGGGGAGACAGAGGGAGGGGAAGGACAGAGGGGAGAGGGGGGACACAGAGAGAAGAGGGGATGACCAGAGGGGAGGAGAGGGGAAGGCAGAGGGGAGGAGAGGAGGCAAGAGGGGAGGAGAGGGGGAGAAGAGACAGAGAGGAGGAGAGAGGGAAGACAGAGAGGGAGGACAGAGGGGAGGAGAGGGAGAAGACAGGGGGAGGGAGGTGGGGGAGACAGAGGGAGAAGAGGAAGGACGAGGGCAGAGGGGAGGAGTGGGGAAGACAGAGGGGAGGGAGGGGGGGCAGACAGAGGAGAGAAGAGGGGAGGGAGAGGGGAGAAAGGGAAGAAAGGAGGGGGAAGACAGAAGGGGGGATGGGGAAGACAGAGGGGGGACACAGAGGGAGGGGAAGGCGGAAGGGGAGGAGGGGAAGGAAGAGGGGAGGAAGAGGAAAGACAGAGGGGAGACTGAGGGGGACAGAGGGGAGAGGGAGGACATAGAGGGAGGAGGGGATGACGGGTGGGGGGGGGGGGGGGAGAGGGGAGAGACAGAGAGGAGGAGAGGGGGGGAAGACAGAGGGGAGGGGAGAGGGGAAGGCGGAAGGGAGGAGAGGGGAAAGACAGAGAGGGAGAGAGGAGAGGGGAAGACAGAGGGGAGAGGAGAGACATAGAGGGAAGAGGGGAAGACAGAGGGGGAGGAGAGGGGAGGAGACAGAGCTAGACGGGAGGAGAGATAAAAACAGAGGGGAGGAAGACAGAGAGGGGAGGAGAGAGAGGGAATACAGAGGGAAGGGGGGAAGACAGAGGGAAAGACAGAGGGAGGAGAAGTGAAGACAGAGGGGAGAAGATGGGAAGACAGGGGGGGAGGGGAAGAGAGGGGACGACAGAGGGGGGAGAGGGGGGAACACAGAGGGGAGGAGAGGGGAGGAGAGAGAAAGGAAGACAGAGGAGACAGAGGAGAGAGGAAGAGAAAGGGGAGGAGAGGGGAAGACAGAGGGGAAGACAGAGAGAAGGAGAGGGGGAGAGCAGAGAGGAAGAGGGGGAGACAGAGGAGAGGAGATGAGGAGATGGGAAGACAGAAGGGAGGAGAGAGGGCAGTCAGAGAAAAGAGGGGGAGGACAGTGGGGAAGAGAGGAAGACAGAGGGGAAGAGACAGGAGGACAGAGGGGAGAAAAGGGGAAGACAGGGGGGAGGGGAAGATAGAGGGGAGAGGAGGAAAGCAGAGGGGGGGAGAGGGGAAGACAGAGGGGGAGACCGAGGGAAGAGGGTAAGACAGAGAGGAGGAGAAGGGAAGGAGAGGGGAGAAGAGGGGAGACAGAGGGGAGGAGGAGAGGACAGAGGGGGGAGGACAGAGGGGAGGAGAGGGGAAGACAGGGGAGGAGAGGGGAAGTCAGGAGGGGAGGAGAGGAGAAGACCGAGGGGAGGAGAGGGGAGGACAAACAGGAGGAGAGGGTAAGACAGAGGGGACGAGAGGGAAAGACAGAGGGGAGGAGAGGGGAATACAGAGGGGAGAGAGGGGAAGACAAGGGGGGGGGGGGGGGGAGCGGATGAGACATAAGGAAGAGGGGAAGACGAGACGGGAAGACAGAGGGAAGAGGGGAAGGCAGAGGGGAGGAGAGGGGGAAGACAGGGGGAAGGAAGACAGAGGGGAGGAGAGAGGAAGACAGTATGGAGAGGGAAGTCAAAGCGGAGGAGAGGGGAAAGACAGAAGGGAGGAGAGGAAAAAGGCAGAGGGGAGGAGAGGGGAAGACAGAAGGGAGTGAGACAGAGGGGAGGGGGAGGGTAAGACAGAGCGAATAGGGGAAGACAGAGGGGAGGGGAGGAGAGGGGAGACAGAGCGAATAGGGGAAGACAGAGGGGAGGAGAGGGGGAGACAGAGGGAAGAGGGGGAGACAGTGGAAAGGAGAGGGGAGGACAAGGGAAGACAGAACGGAGGAGAGAGGGGAAGACAGAGCGGAGGAGAGGGGAAGACAGAGGGGAGGAGAGGGGAAAGACAGGGGGGTGGGGGGGGAAGAGGGGAAGATTGAGGGGGGAGAGGGGAAGAGTGACAGAGGGGAGGCAGAGGGGAGGAGAGGGGAAGACATAGGGGAGGAAAACAGAGGGGAGAGAGGGGGAAGACAGAGGAAGAAGGTAAGACAGAGGAGAAGACAGAGGGAAGGAAGATAAAGGGGAGGAGAGGGGGAAGGCATAGGAGAGGGGAAGGCAGGAGGGAGGAGAGGGGAAGACAGAGGGAGAGGACGACAGAGGAGAGGAGAGTAGAAGGGAGGGAACAGGGGAAGACAGA
>JADBJO010018357.1:0-11804 GCA_016801955.1 Conus betulinus | reverse complement strand
AGGAATTGTTATTTAGAGCATATAGCTTCTGAACTATACACAACAGTGCATTTTTCGCTCGACTGGCAAGATCTTTACAAGCAGCAGTGAAACTCAGACGAGTGGAGATAAATATTCCCAAATACTTGTAAACATTAACTACAGGCATTACCACGCCATCATATAGCCATCGTTCTCTTACACTTAGATAACCTCCCTTCCGAAATACAATTATGTTACTTTTATTCATATTGACTTTCAATTGAAGCGAAGAAGCAGCATGCTGCAATATTTAGCTGTGTCTGCAGTCCTATAACCGTCTCTGACAATAAAACAACATCATCTGCCAATAGAAGAATAAACAACTCAAATGCAGTACGTGAGAGCACAGCGCCATGTTTTCCGTTATTAATCACATGTAATGCTAACTCATTAATAAATACAGAAAATATATACAGGGCTACACGAGTCTCCCTGTTTCACTCCTGCTGTACATCGAATATAATCAGAAAGTTTAGAACCACATCTTACTCTACATTTTACATTTTCATACATAACTTTGATACACTTAAATAACTTACCAGTTATGCCATTTTGTAATAAAATAGGCCATAGCAGATTTCTATTAATGGAATCAAATGCTTTTTCAAAGTCTATGAACGCTACATAAAGTTTACGGTTATATGAAAACTGCTTTTGCACAAGCGCTAACAACGTAAATATGTGATCAACTGTCGAATATCCTTTTTTAAAGCCTGCTTGATACTCGCCTGTAATATTGTTCTCATCTATCCATTCTTGTAATCTGTTGTTAATAATAGAACTATAAAGTTTGCTGCTTATATCAGTAATAGAAATGCCTCTATAATTATTGGGATTATTAACATCTCCTTTTTTAAACAATGGTAAAATAATGGATTCTGTCCAATTTTCCGGAAATAACCCCGTTGTCAAAAAGTGTATTGAATAATTTTGTGAGAAAATTTACGACTTGATCATTTGAATACTTCAGTAGCTCGCTAACAATACCATCTGGACCTGCTGCTTTCCGAACTTTCAGTTTTCTTATGGCCAACAATACTTCCTCTTTAGAAATAGGACGATTCATATAACTATCACTGTCGCTATCAGCCGGATCTTCATAATTTGAAGTATTTACATCTATTTTTCTAATAAACAATTTAAAGTGCTGGAACCACTTGTCAACTGTAATCTCGTTTCTTGGCTGCTTGTTTTCTATTAAAGGAAGCTTTATGGACAATGTCCCAGAAATTCTCTCTGTTTTTTTTTACTGATATCACAAGCTCGTTCAATAATGTATTTAAACTCTTTACTCTTCCTTACCAGCAATGTTTATATTCACGCCGAGCAACGGGTATACCTTTGCCGATCCTCCCTATCTAATGTCCTACAACTAATTCTGAGAAGGCTTCTTACTTTTTTCTTAGTGGTTTCACATTCCTGGTCGAACCAGTCTCGTGGTACCTTCTCTTTATCAACATTTATATGCTTTTTCATACAATCCGCACAGTCTTTATACACTCATTAAACACACTTAACGCTTCATTGACATCAACATCAATTAAAGTCATAGCGTTGTTCAACTTACTGTTCATGTCATTTTTACAAAGCGAGTCATAAAAAACATCGGCATATTCACTGTTCCAAACATTTTTTCAATAGTTTCCTTAAGACCTTCCCTTTTATTAGCAATGACTTCATTTTCCTGTGGAAAACACTACTCCCGAACTGCAACAGGCATATGATCAGACTCAATCCTTTCCACAACGTGTAGTTCACATGATTCATACACCAGTGATAATAATTCGTTTGAAAAAATGAAATAGTCAGCGACACTGCATCCAGAGTCTGATATATATGTATAGTGACCCTGGAGGTCACCCTTACATAAACCATTTAATATACTTAAATCTAAGGCAGTGCACATGTTAAGAAGTAATTTTCCATAATTATTCAAATATCGATCTTGAGAAACATCTCATTGAGGTGATAGACTCACTCTTATATTGCAGTTCATTAATGCTGTTTGCCAAAAAATCCCTAGAAAATATTTGAAGTCCTGCTGTTTAAGTCACCACACAATACCACATAAACATCTCTTGTTTGTCATACCATCAACCAAACAATTCTCAAGCAAACTTATCCCATTATCCTGATCAAAATGAGTATAAAAAGGGCGAACCTTCGGGCGGAACGTAAGAACACAAATACAATACATCTTTCTCCAAGCCGAATAATTCTTTATCAATGACAAATGCACAACAATTTATAAAACTTTTTGTATCAATAATTTTTACAAAGGGAGCAAACTCATTCTTAATCAAGCACACAATGCCTCCTGATCGTCTTCCTTTTTGGGGAAAACTTTACCGCTGATGTATAATATGTTTTATATCCATTGAATATATTGTTTTTCAAATTTTTCCATAAAAGTCTCTACCAAGCAAACAAAATCAAAACTACAAATAAATGTAACAAAATCATGATCTGTAAGTTTGGGTAATAAACCGTTCACGTTCCATGTAAGAAACGAAAAAGGTTGACTTGCTTTTAAGACATTTCCATCAAAGGAGGAGAGGGGAAGACAGAGGGGAGGAGAGGGGAAGACAGAGGGAGAGGGAAGACGAAGGGGAGGAGAGGACAGGGGAAGTTAGAGGGGAAGACAGAGGGGAGGAAGGCAGAGGAGAGGAGAGGAGAAGACAGGAGAGGAGAGGGAAGACACAGAGAAGAGGGGTAGACAGAGGTGAGGAGTGGGGAAGATAGAAGGGAGAAGAGGGGAAGACAGAAGGGAGGGGAAGACAGAGGGGAGAAGGGAAGACAGAGGGGAGGAGATGGGAAGACAGAGTGGAGGAGACGAAAAGAGAGAGGGAAAGAAGAGAGGGCACAGGTGAGGAGAGGGGAAGTCAGAGGGGAGGAGAGGAGAAGACAGAGGGGAGGAGAGGGAAGAGGGGGGAACAGAGGGGAGGAGAGGGGAAGACAGAGAGGAGGAGAGGGGAAGACATAGAAGGTAAGACAGAGGGAAGAGGGGAAGACAGAAGGGAGAAGAGGGGTAGACAGAAGGGAGAAGAGGGGGTAGACAGAAGGGAGGGGGAAGACAGAGGGGAGAAGGTAAGGGGGGGGGGGGGGGGGGGGGGAGACAGAGGGAAGAGGGGAAGACAGAGGGAAGAGGGGAGGTGAGGGGAAGACATAGGAGAGTAGAAGACATAGGGGATAGGGGAGGAGAGGGGAAGTCATAGGAGAGTAGAAGACGGGAAGACAGAGGGGAGGAGAGGGGGGGGAGACAGAGGGAAGGAAGACAGAGGGGAAGACAGGGGGGAGAGGAGGGAAGACAGAGGGGAAGGAGAGTGTAAGACAGAGGGAAGAGGGGAAGGCAGAGAGAGGAGGAGAGGGGAAGTCAGAGGGGAGGAGAGGGGAAGACAGAGGGTAGGAGAGGGGAAGACAGAGGGGAGGAGAGGCGAAGACAGAGGGGAGGAGAGGGGAAGGCAGAGCTGAGGAGAGGCGAAAGCAGAGGGGAAGTCAGAGGGGAGGAAGTCAGAGGGGAGGAGAGGGGAAGGCAGAGCGGGGGAGAGGAGAAGGAAGTCAGAGGGGAGGTAGTCAGAGGGGAAGACAGAGGGGAGGAGAGGCGAAGACAGAGGGGGAGAGAGGGAAAGTCAGAGGGGAGGAGAGAGGGGAAGGCAGAGTGGAGGAGAGGTGAAGTCAGAGGGGAGGTAGTCAGAGGGGAGGAGAGGGGAAGACAGAGGGGAGAAGAGGCGAAGACAGAGGGGAGTGAGACGGAGGGGAGGAGAGGGTAAGACAGGGGAGACAGAGCGAATAGGGGAAGACAGAGGGGGGGGACAGAGGGAAGAGTGGGAGACAGAGGGGAGGAGATGGGAAGACAGAGGGGAGGAGAAGGGAAGACAGAGGGGACGAGAGGGGAAGACAGAGGGAAGAGGGGGGACGACAGATGGGAGGAGAGGGGGAGACAGTGGAAAGAGAGGAAGACAGAGGGGACGACAAGAGAAGACAGAGGGAAATGCGGAAGACAGAGCGGAGGAGAGGGGAAGACAGAGGGAAGATGGGAAGGCAGAGGGGAGAATACGGGAAGACAGAGGGGAGAAGGGAAGACAGAGGAAGATACAGGGGGGAGAGGGGAAGACAGTGGGGAGGGGGAAGACAGAGGGAAGAGGGGAAAGACAGAGGGGAGGAGAGGTGAAGACAGAGCGGAGGGAGAGGTGAAGACAGAGGGGAGGAAGACAGAGGGGAGGAGAGGGGAAGACAGAGCAGAGGAGAGGGGAAGACAGAGGGGAGGAGAGGGGAAGTCAGAGGGGAGGAGAGCAGAAGGCAGAGCAGAGGAGAGGGGAAGACAGAGGGGAGGAGAGGGGGAGACAGATGGGAGGAAAGGGGGAGACAGAGGGGAGGAGAGGGGAAGACATAGGGAAGAGGGGAAGACAGAGGGGAAGACAGAGGGGAGACACAGGTGAGGGAGAGGGGAGGGGAGGAAGGGAAGACAGAGGGGAGGAGAGAGGGAAAAGAGAGAGGGAAGGAGAGGGGGAGACAGAGGGAAAAGGGAAGACAGAGTGGAGGAGAAGGGAATACAGAGGGGAGGAAGACAGATGGGTGCGGAGGAGACAGAGGGAAGAGGGGGAATACAGAGGGAAGGAGAGTGGAAGACAGAGCGGAGGAGAGGGGAAGACAGAGGGGAGAATAGGGGAAGACAGAGGGGAGAAGAGAAGACAGAGGGGAGAAGGGGGTAGAGGGGAAGATACAGGGGGAGAGGGGAAGACAGAGGGGAGACAGAGGGAAGAGGGGAAGAGAAGAAGATAGAGGAGAGGGTGAGACAGAGGGAGGACAGAGGGGAGAAGTGGAGACAGAGGGAAGAGGGGAAGACAGAGGGAGGAGAGAGGGGGAGACAGAGGGGAGGAGAGGGAGAGACAGAGGGGAAGACAAAGGTGAGGAGAGGGGAGGAGGACAGAGGGGAAGACAGAGGGGAGGAACTCAGAGGGGAGAGGAGGAGACAGAGGGAAGAGGGGGAGTCAGAGGGAAAGGGGGAAGGCAGAGGGAGGAGAGGGAAGACAGAGGGAAGAGGTGAAGACAGAGGAGAGGAAAGGGGAAGACAGAGGGGAGGAAAGGGGAAGAGAGAGAGGAAGGCAGAGGGGAGGAAAACAGAGGGAAAAGGGAAGACAGAGGGGAGTAGAGGGGAAGACGGAGGGGAGGAGAAGGGAATACAGAGGGGAGGAGAGGAGAAGACATAGAGGAAGAAGACAGAGGGGAGGAAGACAGAGGGTGCGGAGGAGACAGAGGGTGCGGAGGAGACAGAGGGAAGGAGAGTGGAAGACAAGAGGGGAGGAGAGGGGGAAGACAGAGGGGAGAACGGAAGACAGAAGTGAAGACAGAGGTGAGGAGAGGGGAAGACAGAGGGAAGAGAGGAAGACAGAGGGAAGAGGGGAAGACAGAAGTGGGGAAGACAAAGAGGAGAAGGGAAGACAGAGGGGAGTAAAAGGGAAGACAGAGGGGAGGGAGAGGGGAAGACATAAGGAGACATAAGGAAGATAGACAGAGGGGAGGAGAGGGGAAGACATAGGGGAGGAGAGGGGGAAACAGAGGGAAGGAAGACAGAGGGGGAGGAGAGGGGAGACAGAGGGAAGGAAGACAGCGGGGAGGGGAGGGGAAGGAAGACAGATGGGAGGAAGACATAGGGGAGGAGTGGGGAAGACAGAGGGGAGAAGAAGGGAAGACACAGGGGAGGAGAGGGGAAGACAGATGGGAGGAGAGGGGGAGACAGAGTAAAGAGGGGAAGACAGAGGGGAGGACAAGGGAAGTCAGAGGGCAGTGCGGAAGACAGGGGAAGACAGAGGGAAGAGGGGAAGATAGAGGGGAGGAAAGGGGAAGCCACAGAGGGGAGGAGAGGGGGAGACAGAAGGAAGTGGGGAAGAGAGGGGGGAGGAGAGGTGAAGACAGAGGGGAGAGAGAGGGGGAAACAGAGGGGAGGAAAGGGGGAAGACAGAGGGAAGTGAGGGAAGACAGGGTAAGGAGATGGGAAGACAAGAGGGGAGGGAGAAGGGAAGACAGAGGGGAGAAGAGAAGACAGAGGGGAGAAGTGGAGACAAGGGGAGACGGGAAGACAGAGAGGGGAGGAGAGGGGAAGACAGAGGGGAGGGCAGAGATAGGAGAGGGGAAGAGAGAGGGGAGGAGAGGGGAAGACAGAGGGAAGATTGGAAGACACATGGGAAGACAGAGGGGAAGAGAGGGGAAGATATAGGAGAGGGGTAGACAGAGGGAAGAGGGGAAGGAAGAGGGGAGGAAGACAGAGGGGAGGGGAGAGGGGAAGACAGAGGGGAGGAAGACAGAGGCGAGGAGAGGGGAGGAGAGGGGGAGACAGAAGGAAGGAAGACAGAGGGGAGGAGAGGGGAAGACATAGGAGAGGGGAAGACAGAGGAAGTGGGGAAGGCAGAGGGGAGAAGAGGGGAAGACAGAGGGTAGAGGGGGCGACAGGGGCGAGACAATGGGGAGAGGGAGACAGAGGGGAGAGAGAGGGAGGGTGAAGACAGACGGGAGATGGAGGCAGAGGGGAAGGACAGAGGGGAAGGGGAGACAAGGAGGGAGAGAGAGGGAGGCAAGGGGAGGAGGAGAGAGGGATATAAAAGGGAGGATAGAGAGGGAGAGACAGACAAATTTCATTTTACCGAAGCGTGAATAAATACATAAAACTAACGATAAATAAAGCATGAAACAAAAGCAATAATGAATAAAGGAAACACGCAAAACACGCACCATAAAAAACCAAAAGTAGAAACTCTGTGTGTGTGTGTGTCTCTCTCTCCCTCTCTCTCTCTCTGTCGGCTTTATCCATAGATGTAAGACATCCTACCCCAATCAGAACAGGCCATTACATAGAATATCTGAACGGGGGATGTGAATGGGTCTGTTCTCAAGGACTACGACGGTCATCATGTGCAGCTAGTGGATGATTTTCTATTTATAAACAAACTCTCTAAAGTTTATATTACCATTTTCTTTCGCTAACCTCCACCTCCCCCCCCCCCCCCCCCCCCCCCCCCGCCCCCCTTTCTTTTTTCTTTGCCAAGTCATTAAGGTAATGATGGAGGAAATTTTAGCCTGAACTTATTTTCTCCCGTCTATCAATTCGACAGAGAGAGAGAGAGAGAGAGAGAGAGAGGAGAGAGAGAGAGAGAGACAGACAGACAGACAGACAGACAGACAGACAGAGAGAGAGAAGCTCTCTAGTATGTACCAACACTGAACAACTCGTTCTATTAGAGAAAAAAAAAAGAAAAAAAATCATTAATGCATTCACTTGGAGCCATGACTTATTATTGTGAACAATCGTTTTCCGAAATCGAATCTCTATCTATCCCTGTAAGTGTCTGTCTCTAAAACAGCTTTAGAATGTTTAGCACCAGTTTCTTACCGCTTTGTTCTGCTTGGCTATAAAACAGACTTGGTGGACTTTCGCATTAAAACAAAATCAATTTGCAGACCATTTTCCGAACGCTTCGTTTATCTCGGGCCGACACTTGGCCTGAAGTTATTTAAGGCCTGTACAACACACCATAATGGCAACATAGAAGACAGATTTCAAATAAAATGTTTGAATTCTGGAAAACAAAATAAGTGAAAAGATAGAATGCAGTCGGATCATAATAATTGGAAGAAGGGGCAGGGGAGAATTAGGGGGGAAAAAAAGAAGACGACCGGGGTAGGGGAGGGAGATGGGGAGGAGGAAATGGGGAACGAACGTGTTTTTGCGTGTGTGTGCGTGTGCGCGCGTTCTACAGACCAGAAGGGACAGAAGACGGGAGCGGAGGGAAAAGCGAGGAAGGAGGGTGGTGGAAATAGAATCTACAAGACAGCATGAAGGGGTGAAGGGGGGGGGGGGTATGTTGATGCACAGTGAGGTGTTTCCCAGATTGTATAATTGGGATTTCAAATGAAATTGAAAACGAAATCAAGGTCGATTATTGCAGATAGAAGGGGAGGGGGAAGAAGATGTAGATGCACAATGAATTCTTTCTCAGGTAGCACGGGTTAAATTTTTCAAATAAAATGTTTTGGTTAGAATTTAAAAATTAAGAAGGAAAAATTAAGAAGGAAAGGTGAGTAATTGCATTCACAGATGGAAAGGGGAACGGGGGGAAGGAGAGGGGGAGAGAGACGCTGAGAACTTTAAGGGAAGGGGATGGAATGTGGGTGGGAACTAAAACAGAAAAAGGAAAGAAAGGAGTAGATGGGGTTCCAAGTGGGGGTGGGGGTGGGGGTCGAGGTATGGGAAAATATTTTTGCCAGTGCTGGAGACTAGGGAACGAAGTGGGGGGGGGGGGGGGGGGGGGGGGGGGGGTGGGGGGGGTAAAGAGGGCGAGAGTGGAGTGAGGAAAGAAGTATGGAACAGGAAACGGGAAAATATAAACTTAAAAGAAAATAACTAGTCTGCTGGACGAAAAGGGACACCAACAAATTACAAGACAAAAACTTCCTGTATCTTTCTTCATAGTCCTAAGTATATTGACAAGTCTTTCTTAGCTTCCTATAGGAAAATAGTATATCGACAAGTATTTCTCCATAGTCCTGTTGTTTGCAATACAAGAAAAAGAAAAAATACATATAAAAAAAAAAACAGAAAAGACACCTGTAAGTGCCAGTGAGAACTTAGACAAGAACTGTGCAATCTGCCAGGGAGCAGTTGTCTCCCTTGACGTCTTCACGGATCGCCGTGGGTGAACTCGGCGCAGGCTTCCGAGGGGGTGCAGGACTGGGCTGGACAGTCGAGGACAGTACTTCTCTGGGTCCCACTGCCACCTTCGAGTGTACCTTTTTCTTTGGTTTGTAGTCTTAAAAGTCAACAGCTTCAGCACAGGGGCAACGGCGTGTAAGCTTGAAGGGAAATCCGGGATGGGGGGGGGGGGGGGGGGGGGGGGGGGGGGGAATACAACTTTTGAACACTGATCGTTCAAGTCAGTCGCGATGAAATGGCCAAGACACGAACAGCCTTGTTTTTGACACAGACGTTATATATATGAAACACACACCGGCACTCGCTTGTTAACAAACATGTATACAGATACGCACTACACAAATTTACCCAAATCTCATCAGTAGTCATTATTACGAAAGTGAAAAGAAAAATAATTGATCATTGAAACAAACAAATGAAGATATGAATAGTATGTAATTAAACAAATGAATAAATGAATGAACTACGCAGATCTTTGGTCGTTAGCTCCGCTGATAAAACTCTGTTGCCTACATCGTTCTAGTCGTAACTTTTAACAAAAACAGGTCGAGAACATTCGCCTGAAAACAGGAAGGAGTTGTGTCCCTTCGCATCTTAATAGACTAGTTTAGCGGTTGAGAGAGTGGGGATAAGGACAAGGACGGAGTTGTTTTAATAGAAGTGTGGGGGAAGGGGGAGACAGGGGAGACTAGGGAGGGTGGGAATGAAATGGGATGGGGTGGGCAGGCAAAGTGGGGAGACCGTGTTGGCTAGTTTTGGCTGACAAATGGGAGGAATGAGAAGAAACAACAACAAAAAGAATTGGTGAGAAAGCAGTGAGTAGGATAGTGGAGGTGGGGAAGGAGGGTTGTTAGGGAGGGAGAGAGTTTGGAGTGGGAGGGGAAAGGAAGCGGCTTCATGAGCGGAGGGAAAGAAATCTGTGCCTTTCTGTCTGTCTGTCTGTCTGTCTCCCCCATCATCATCATCATTTTCATCCGGGTGGCGGACTCCAACATCCGAGAGAGAGAGAGAGAACGCAGGGAGATTCAGTAGGGGTAAGGAAGGGGCGGGGGAAGGGAGGGGTCAGGAAGGTAGAACCACGATAACACCAAAGTCGGGGGGTAAGAAGGAAGTAGTGCGGGGAGAGGGGGGGGGAGAGTGGTAAGGAAACGAAATAGCACGATTTAAAAAAAAAAAAAAGGTTTAAATAGAGAGAGAGCTAACAACAATGATAATAATAGTAGGCTAATTATAGTGATGGCAAACAACAACAAAAGCAAAAATGATAATAATGATGAGGATAACAAATATTATGATAATGATGACAATAACAAAAATGATAAACACATGGATAAATGGAAAAAGCAGAGACACAGAGAGGTAAAAAAAAAAGAGGGAGATGAGAGAAGATACGGATAAATGGAAAAAGCAGAGAGAGGAGAGAGAGAGAGAGAGAGAGTGGTTAAAAAAAAAGGAGATGGGAGAAGAGAAGAAGTAGGCAGTGCACCACTGTCTTTAGAAGCAACTGTTTCCATCGACAAGGAGCACTCTCGCGCACCTAATGGGAGCGACGCCATACCAAAGGGTTTGCACAGAAGGAGGGGGGAAAAAAGGGAGGGGCATTCCCAACGCCACTTACACTGTGTGATAAAAGGGAGCTAATTCACCGTGTCGGACTGTCGCCATGGGTTTTGGGGACTTGGCATTGCTTTTTTCTTCGTTTTGACCTCTGTCTGGATTTTTCTTTCTTTTCTTTTCCCTTTTTTTCTGTAAGTGTCGTTTGTTCGAGCGTTTTCCTTCTGTTCTTCTTTTTTTTTGGTATCCCCCCCCCCCCCCCCCTCTCTGTGCATGGTTTATTCAATACAACCATGGCCTCTTTCTGTCTGTCTCTCACCATAAAACTGTCGCCACGGATTTGGACACACACACACACACAGAGTGACAAACTAACATATATACATACGGACGCCCGGGTCAAGCCGCCCCCCCCCCCCCCCCCCATCACACACACACACCATGGTGCGCGTACGCGTTGTTTTTGTTTTGTTTTTCTTTTATTTTTTTGTGTGATAACAACAACAACAAAAAGCCTCAGCCAGCATCCTTGCGACAAGAGCCATGTGGTGTTGTATCACCGTTACCTCGCCTTCTCTCACATGATTTAACACCTGCCCAATTTGCTTCTGATTTTATTAACCCCCCTCCCCACCCCAACCGCCATCAAACCCCCCCCGCCCCCCCCCCCCCCCCCCCACGCACACACACACACATACCCACACACGCGCGCGCGCGCAATAATTCACCCCAGCTCCACACCCTTACCCCAGCCAGTTCGGAGAGACGGGAGGAGGGGGGAGGGGGAGCCAGACTGGGAGGACCACAGGGTTTCCCCCCCACCCCAACCCCCCACCGCCGCACGCGGTCTGTCGCCACTTAGCCCCACAACCGGAGGTGATGCATGGGGAACAAACAAATAAACAAAGAAAGAAAGCGACAAAGAAACCGTGCTCGTGAACTGGACACAGAATGGGAGAGGGACTCATTCACAGCTGGGAGGGTGAGTTTGGATGGGTGGGGAACGAAAATAGGGAAGTGTGTGTGTGGGTTGTGTGTGTTTGTGTTTGTGTTGTGTGTGTGGTGTTGTGTGTGTGGAAGAGGGTGAGGAGGATAGAGAGAAGAGAGATGAGAGATTATGTGAGAGAGAGAGAGTTCTGTGTGTGTGAAGAGAGCCGAGTGAGAGAGCGAGTATTATGAGTGTGTGTGGTGTGTGTGTGTGTTCGCGCAGCGCGCGGAAAATGTGGAATAATGGTGCAAACGCAGAATGATGGGGGTGGGTTTGTAGTCCGATAAAAGAGAGAGGTGGGAGACAGAACAGAGTTGAGAAGGCAGGCAGGTAGGGAGGGGAAAAGGGAAAACGAGTAGAGGTTAGGTTTGGGTGCCTAGACGAAAAAGGGAGGGGCAAGGGACAGAGGGACTGGGAAAACGCGTGTGGCGGGGGTGTCGGAGAGAGACAGAGAGAGAGGAGAGAGCATGGCGTAGAGAAGCGGGGCGTCTGTGTGTGTTGGGGGAGGGCGTAGTTCGGGGAAAAGAGAGGGTT
>JADBJO010018356.1:53399-65579 GCA_016801955.1 Conus betulinus | reverse complement strand
TAAACTGGGGCGCTTTTTTGTATGTTGCAATGCTGAGAGCGGTGTAACAATTTACCCAACCTTTGCTATCGGAGTGTTGTGTTGCTATGTCATACGTGTAGGAAACAACAACCCGTGGCGATCTGATTTTACGCGTCTTTGGGGTTTGGAATGAGTATTGTGTTCTTCGTGAATGTTCCATGACGTAAGGGGTTGTGTCTTGTGGCTGTGTCGTCATCCCGGTTCTGTTTTTTCTTCAGTCTTCGGTTGTCGCTCGTGTCCATCGCTATATCTTTCCGTTACTGTCTTTTGGTTTGATTTGCTGGTTGTGTTGCTGGGGTGGTTTGAAGGGTGATGGGCTGTAATTTATTGAAGTACGAAGCCATGTGCCCCGGGGCCTTGGCAGCGGCGAGGCAATAATAACGCGCGTTTCCGTTTCTTCATCTGCGTTTGCGCGAAGGTGGGGTCCGAACAACACAGTAGGGGGGGCTTAGTGTGAAGTGGAATTTCTTAGCAAGTTAAGTGGTAAGCTGTTGTTCTCAGTTCGGGGTTGCATCCTGTGATTAGTGGTCTTTCTAGCTTTGATACTTGTTCATCATTATCATACGGTTCGTTCAAGGAACATAAAAGTTCTACTTACGATAGAGCGGCTTTTTCCTGTTGTTCTTCTTTGGGTTTGTCCGATCGCCGATTGACTCTGTTTTCCACTATTGTGTGCTCGGCCTAGTGCCAACGGTCCGTTTCCGACTGGAAAAAAACTTGTTCCGTTAATAGAGGAAGACCTCGGTCCTAGGTTTGGGGCTCTGGTTAGTGGGGGGTTTTGTCCCCCCTCATCGAGCGTGTGGGTCTTTAAGGCCGTGCGTGTCACTCATTAGGCTTTTTGCTGGTGTGGCATCTAGTCCATTGTGCTCACGCAGATTTTTACTACACAAAACACTCATCAGCCTTTAAACCTAGTATTGACTTGTCTGTCGGCCGCCATGGCTGGGTAGTATGATATGTATTTGAACTGGTCCGCCGCCATTCTGGTATTGGTTATCTTGCTGCGTTGTCGTGCGTGCGCATTGTGTGCGTGGTGCGTGCGTGCGTGAGTGTGTGTGTGGTTGTGGTGTTTTGTGTGTGAGAGAGAGAGAGAGGAGAAGGAGAGAGAGAGAGTAGGTCTGTGTATGATGTCTAGCACCCCCCATAATGCCTCGCCCGGCCGCGCTTACGAACGCGCGCCGCGCTATACACAAAAAAAAAACACACCACACACACACACACACCCACAACCACACACACATCGTAACACACGATCACACACACACCACACACACACCACCCCGCCACGCACACACCACACACACACCACGCATACACGCACACACACACACATCACACCCCCACACACACACACACCACACACACCACACCACACACACTTTCAACAAAGGTTATTTTGAGTAACTGTTCGCAAACTGTTTTTTATTACTCCGTTTCACCTGATATCACACCGTATTTCCTTTTTTTTTTTTTCTGATAATGCTAATCATTAGTCTGCTGTTTGATAGATTAGAAGCATTTTGTGTTGCATTATTTATCATCCACACGAATCAAGGATTTACATTTAAATACAAGGTTAGTTTCTAACGGGCATTGCAAGAACATTTGGGGGGGGTATTGATTACCGAAACTTTTCAGAAGAATTGCCAGTGGAAATAGTATGATCTATGGCACTGTTACATTGATTCTTTGAGTTGGGTGCATAAACACTGCTTTATGTACAACCACTGCGACATAAACAACATCAGGCGACAACCTTGTCTGCTTTTCATAAAAGACTGATCTTGAGAAAACGTGTTTATAAATTTTTGATGAGTTTTCAACATTTCCATCTCTTGACTCAAACCTGACAGTGCAAATGCTTTTGTTCTGATCTCTAGAATATTTTTATTACGCATTTGTTGAAAAGTATACAGAGCTGTTTGGACGAAGACGGCGAAATCATCTAATGCCAAAACCTGGCATTTCTAAAAACCAACTCTCGAATTCTTTGCGTAACCCAACAGTACTACCAGACTACAACTGTCTCTGTAGAGAGCTGATCTGATGAAAAAGTATGCTGAACAGCATTCCACTAACTCAGGTAAACAGGTGCCAATGCCTTTCCACAAGAGAAAACATCTTGATATCCACTGAATTTCCTGTAAGAAGCAGACAATGAAAGAAGCCGCCACCTCCTCATGCAAGTGAGGGAATGCTGTAAAACCACTGCACGTAAGATCCGATAACAGATCATGAGGATGTGAGCCAGAGAAAACCAACTCTTCCAGTGCTGGGTGAAACATGGTCAGGTTTGGAGATCAAACAGGTGATAGCACTTTACCATCTTGCTGGATGTAATTCCAGTCTTTGCCGTCCAGCTGTCCACCCACCTTCACAAGGTGCAACACAGCTGCCACAAATCGCATCCCCTATGTGAACTGTCATCATGTACACACCCCTGAAGTTTTACCCATTCACTCCCACCATTTTGTGTGAAGGAGGAAAAAAAAAACACAAAAAACATCAAATTTTCCAACTTCACTGCTTTCTATTACATGGCAAAGCTTGAAAACAACTTCTGCAACTCTGGTGTGATGCTTTCTCTCTTTTCTCTGACCCTTCCTCCTGATTGGTAAGTGCCACTCACTTCTAGTCTGAAAGCGCTATACAAATGAACCCTGATGCTAAACCCTGGACCACGACGCCATCCACAACAGAAATGAAATATGTTATGGTTTTCACAAGCATTATTCTGTAAAACGTAGTCACTGGATCACCTACAATGAAAGCGTGATGGGTGAAGAAAGACACGAACATATGAAGCCAGATCAACTGAGTTTCTCTTGCAACTGGGTTAGGATCTACATATATCTCTTGATAGTTTTGTTTTCATGGTTTTTTCTTCAAATTCAACTTCTTTCCCACTGCTTTTCTCTCTCCCCCTCTAAAGTGTACGAAAATTTACCCATCTTCCCTCAAAAAAACTCCACTAAGCCTTTTTTCCCCAAATTTTCAACATACTGCCACTGTGCAAGCAACCACAATCTACTGTTTCCCAAAGTTACGAAATCAATGGTCAAACTGTACATCTGAACATATTTCCTGGTCTGTGATATTCTGTGACAAGCGTCAATTCCCAGACTCTGATTACTGACAGTTTTCTTCAGCTCCAAAAGCTGAATATTTTTTTTTCCTTTTTTTTTTTATTTTACAAAGAAAAAATAGCATGGAGCTGCTTCAAATGGTTACTCCCTCAAATCATTAGGCAAGTCTCTGATGGCTTCAGGAGTCATTAACTCAACTGGCAGTCTTCAAGAGATCCAGCAAACTCACCACTGCCATTCCCCAAGTTTTCCATACACAACCTCAGGCACTCTCTCTCTCAAAAGTTCCTGTAAGAATTGGCGGGCTAGAACTTTCCTCCTCCAACTCTAAAGACCAGGTGCAGGCAGTCAGGCTTCATCTGGCACTGTTTGAAGCCAACCGCCATCTTTACAATAACAGGTGTCTTGCAACAGGTGGATCCCAACAGCCAATACACCTGTCTTTCATATTGTCACTCAAAATGACACCACCACTCCTAAGCTTGCAGCACATTCTGGAAAAGCCTACATGAACCACTGTGGATACCCTTTTTGAGGAATTTTGCGGTGGAGGTCACAGTCCTCGCCACATCAGTATTATTCTCCGTCTCCTCTCACTGCTTCTGACTCCATCTTCACTGGCCAAAGGTTAAGTCGAAAACAACTCATGATTGTCCAGTCTTCTTGCTTTTGTGAGCCAGTAAATTTTCACACAACTGAAGTCGCCCACCTTTTATACTCCATCACTAACCACAACCCATCTCATAACTGGACCTCAAACTGTTTCACCTTTTTGCCGGAGAACGAGTTAGGTTTGTTGACCGCCTTAGCGGCCCAGGCGACGTCGAAAGGATCCACACCCTGAGACCCCCCTGTGCTCCCCTGCTGTGGCCGCTGAGGCAGTCTGGGGCCAGGCATTGTTGGCTGCTCCATTCTGTTGCTGGAAACTGGCTCCCCCTTGTCTGGCCATAGACAACAGCGTAGGTTTCTGCCCTGTGCTTTGCTGCTGCTGCGTCCAGCTTCGGCCGGCCGAGGACAGCTCTCCTGTATCTATGGAATGACTGCGGTTATGCTGCATGGCCTGTATCCGCTGGTGGTGCTGCTGTTGGGGCTGAGCCGGAGTTGCTGATGCGTAGCTGGTCGCGGGGATCCATTGTGAGCTCCCGACACAAACGGATTGCTGGGGCTGGCCTGAGTGGGTGGGTGGTGGGAGGAGGGGGAATGGATGCCATATAGTGGGGTCTGGAACACGGCTGTCAGTGCTGGGGTTGGCCCATGGGTTGGTGCCTGTCACCTGTGGACTGCTGTGGGTACCAGGCATGATGGCTGAAAGCATAAATGCACATATTAACAGCGGGACATTGCACGCTCACTAACACTGTCACTGTAACATATAAGACCACAGATGATCAGCAAACAATAAACTGACTGAGTACACAGAATCCAATATCCGCTGAATCTTAAGTAAATATAAACAAAAAGGTATGTGTGTGTTCAACTTGTATCACAAACAGATCTTACATTATTGCAAGTTTAGTCCGCCTTGCTTTAATACACAAAGAAGCTCTGAAACGTTTTCTGATAAACTGACATTTCAATAATAATTCATACACTACCCACCAACAAATTCACAAACAGTATGGCATCAACCAAAACACCCAGACATCCACAACTGGTGTTGATGAATCAATGGTATTACATATTGTTATGATAAAACGCAAGTCCCACTGGATGTCAATAAATCACATGATACCATTAGAGGCCAATTAGGACCATAAAAATATTTTGACCTCATTAGGCTACCAGAAACCTACAGCACAATATGTCTCATGCACTTCAGAAATTTGTGGCAACCAACATGTATGAAAAAATGTTCTGACTAAATCGAATTACCTACAGCAAAATGCCCAAACATGTCCCCATCACAGACAGAAAGTTCTGAAAACTAACTTGGATCATAAATATGTTCCGACTAAATCATGTTACCAGAAACCTAAAGCAAACTTGTAAAACATGCCCAATCAAATTGGAAACAAAGACACTAAAGTAGGGTGTGTGTGGGTATATGTGGTGTGAGTGAGAGAGGGTGTGTATACAAGTGTGTTTCTAAAACCCTTACGCCGCTGACGTCGCATTTCTGCGACCATGTGGCTCACCGCTGATGTAGCCGAAATGCGACCAACTCGGGTTACCTACCTCCCGATACTCTCATTCTGCAAGCTGATGAGACAGAAAGCCATCAATAAACGTCACAGTTGGGGGATTCCCTGACCTGTGCTCACAGCCCTTTGCTTCATCAGAGCGCTGTTCAGTTTAAGTGGATTTTTTTTACTGATTTATACTGATTGATTTTTTTTCCATTCACTATGATGTTACAACCAAGCACTTCACATACTAGGCCTAGCCGTACATTTACCACAGATTAGAGCTGGAAATATTGAACAGTCAGTCAGTTGATCTGATTCAGATGAGTAGACCCAGATAGTGATCAGGAAATGTTATGGGATAGTGAGAGCTTGACGAAATTACAGCAGCAAAGTGAGGCACTGGACCCATGGGGAAAGAAGAGAAGGGAGATAATATTAGACGCAAGCTCAGAGTGTGTGCCCAGTGTTTTGGTGTTGAGCCAACCAGCCAGTGACTGACAGTTGAAAAGTGTATGTGAGGGGGCGAGCAAGACGAATAGCTAGGACTAGTAAAAGGCAATGAACTTCAAACACAGCTGGCTTGCAGGTCGAGGTTGAAGGGGGCACGGCCGACTGACATGTGTCAGAGGTGAGCAGCAGAGACGTATTTGAGTGGGAATTATGATCAGCTTCAATGGCTCCTCAGGTTCCTGAGACCAACAGGCACGTGGAAAACTTTGTTTTCATAAAAATTTTGCTTTCACCAGTGAGAGCGAAAGGGGGTGTGTGTGTGTGTGTGTGTGTGTATGTGTGTGTGTGTGTGTGTGTGTGTGCCGCGCGCAAGTGTTTCTGCTATCAGAGTATTGGATTTATGGCTTGTGTTTCTTCCATTTTTCTGTTGGATATACCATTCTTTCTGTGGCTGTTTCTTCCATTTTTCTGTTGGATATACCATACTTTCTGGTCTTCGTTTGTGAGTGGAGTATTTTTCCTCCCTTGTTGAGAGTTTGTTAGCATGCTTTGTTCTTTTTTACGTTGAGAAGAAAGATAACATTCATTTTTTATTTTGCATGTTTTTTTGCACTTGAAAGTATCAAAAATTTTGAAATTGTTGTTGACTAACCATAACTAATATTTTATTTTATCTATTTATTTAGTGTATCTCCTCCATTTTACAAAAAAATAGCATGAGAATTGTTTTTTATTTTCAGAGATATCTGTGTTTCACATATGATGGCATGAAATAAAAGTGTTTTTGAAAAATGGCTGGCAATGGAGATTTTATGCAAAATAAAAACGTTTGGCGGTGACAGGGTTTAAGAGACCAAGACAGAAGCTGTAAGTGCAAGCCAGAGGTAATGTGGAAACAGGCTTCATTCCTGTGCACTTTCTATTCATCAGCTGGATATGACCTTTCTTTTCCTACTTTCTTGCCTACTCTTACCACACTGATGACTAACACCTATCATACAACACTGCCACTCACTGTGGGAGGCCGGGGAGGTGTGCTGTCGGGCCAGCACATGGGTGCTGGGAAATCCCCGAAGGCAGAGGCATGGACGCCTGATGCATCAGGTGGGCACCGGTTTGACGAGCTGCTCCACGTGGCCCTGGGTGGCCCCTCCTCTCCCATACTGGGTGAAAGGGTCTTCTGAGGACATCGCGCTCAGCCCCTGGGTCAGCTGCTGGCACATCATGGTGATGGAATCCTCGTGCTCTGGAGACACTTCCTGGATGGTTTCCCCTACTGCTGTGGAACACAAGTCAACGCCTTTCCATTTATAGGGCTTCAACACGTGTGGAAAATGCACCCTTTTCTTTTCACGGCCAACAGAGATTTTGGTGATTTTACAGTAAGTTTAGTAGTTTAGTTATGCTGCTGCATTCTGTGATCAACTGGCTTGTGAGTTGACTTCAGTGTGGTGACAGCCTTGATATGGCCCTTTGCGGTCGGCTGAGCTATAGCAACATCACCTTTACCTTTTCTCTGTGATCAATCCCACCATTTGATGTGCAACATGTATGCACATTTCCATGGGGTGCTCTTTCAGTTATTAAAAACAATAGCAAATTTTGCTCTTTCTGCCAGGTGTACACAGTTCCATGGATGAGCATGTTCATCCTCACATTATTGACAGTCCAGACAGGGTTCAACATGTTAGAACCATGCAGAAACCACAATACTGACTCACAGTAATCTATACATCAAGCACCATGTCTGCACATGGACTGGAAGTAGACAGTCCCCTCAGTCTAGGGGATGATGATCGACAGTTTCTTGAGACCACTGACATTCACATACTTTTAGCACCCAGTATGTTATAAAACTTACACAGAAATTCAATTTTTTAAACATCTGAAGCTACGAGAGAAAAAAACATGAATAAATGTTTTTCTCTGTGTGTGTGTGTGTGTGTGTGTGTGTGTGTGTGTGTGTGTGTGTGTGTGTGTGTGTGGTTGTGTGTGTTTGTGAGCATGTGTGGTTGTTAAGTGTTTATGATGATGTGTGTCCCCCCCCCCCCCCCCCCTTGTGTGTGTGTGTGTGTGCGTGTGTCTGTTTCTCTGTGTGTGTGTGTGTGTGTGTGTGTGTGGTGGTGTGTGTGTGTGTGTGTGTGTGTGTGTGTGCATGCCTGCCTGCATGCGTGTATGTGTGTTTTGTGTGTACCTATGTATGTATACATGTGTATGTGAAAGTTTTAAAATACAAGTCTTTTTTTCACATTTATCTGGGATAAGTTCACATTCAAGATTAAATTATAGCTGTAGTTATCAATTCTTCATTCAACATTCAGTCCACCATCTGACAAAGGAAACCCTTACAATCTTACAGACTTTAACCATCACCCTTTTACTTTGGGATGTGGAAATTAGACACTCGCAAACTTTCATACCATAATTTGTGTGTCTATCTGGCATTTACAGAACATTAAGGTTGTTTCCTAATATATAATTCACCCTAACTTAATGCTAACAAGACATGACGGTAAAAAGATACATTTCATGGCGACTGAATGCTGAAAGGGGGGGACTCCTACAGTCTGTTTGCCTCCGTTTGGGATTATAAAAACACCAAAGAAAAGCCCTTTAGGCCAAAGGGGGGTACATAAGTATTGCACTAGTCTGAGACTGAATGAAAAGTTGTCCTGCTGGAGGATGGTGATTTGAAAAGCGGCAGGCAAGCAGAACAAAAGAAACATCCTCGCTATCCACAGTCCTCTTTCTGTCAAACTCCATCGTCAGGTAACTTACCTCCATTGCCGTTCTGTGAGGGGGACTCCAACACAGCGTTCTGGCGCTGAAGTGTGGAAGGCAGGTCATTAAGGCGCAACGAAAGAGTTCGCTTAAATGGCGACGAAACTTCCTGTAACTTCTCAAAACCACGAAATGATCCTTGGCGCTGTAAGGCAGTGGCAGAAGCGTGTGGTCGCTGGACCGCGAAAGGGTTTTTCAATTTTCCTCACAGGAACTGGTTCAAACTGTTAAAAAACAAAAACGAACATGAGTTGTGTATTTGGGTTTTTCTTACTCAGTGAAACTGCTCACTATAAAGCAAACCATTACAAAACATTAGGATTTTGCAAGATCAACATATGTCAGTTTTAACTAGTAGAATTTAGTAAGACAACAGCTCTGGGTACCACCTTCCAGCTACCAGACAGGACATTATCATGTCTCTCTGGCAAATTAAAAGTTACACAAGATTCCCTCTCATTACTACTGTTTTTGTCTATTCCACATCTCTCTTTTTTATTTATGCTGTTTTCCTATGATCTGTGCTGTCACAATGTGTATGGCTTCCCTACAGTGTCATCATCATTGTGAAGTCACTGGGAGACGCTCTTCTCTTCTAAAATTGTTGCAGACTAATACTACAAAAGCAAACGACAAAATCGTGCAAGCATCCATGAGCATGCGCATGTGCGCGCGGCAGCACACACACACACACACACACACACACACACATGAAGGAATTGATCTAATGACAACAACACAACAAACTGTACAGCACTGTTTGAACATAACAATGGTCACAATGTCTCTTATATTCTTTCTTTCGCATTATATGGCATGAAGAGGAATATCATATCTAAAATATGTAGTGTACTTTATTTTAAGTTTTTTAGTGCCTGAAAGAGGAATGCTTTGTAAGCTGATTTAAACAAGCTAATGTTTTTTTTTATCCTTCACATAATTTGGTAAGGAGTTCCAAAGGGCCCCTCCTGAATAGGCGAGGCTTGTTTAAAAAGATCAATTCTGGGTTTTCTCATTACAATATTATTCGTGTATCTTGATTGATTTCGCGGAAATCGTGTGGTTAGTGTACAAGGAGCAAATCTGTTCATTATTCGATACATTACAACGGCTTTGTGTAAACTGTAGTTTATACGATAATGGAAGGATCTCCAGCGCTAAGTAGTCTTCAGTCGTCAAACTAGTAGCTTTTAAAAGTACTAATTTCAGAGAGCGTTTATAGATCCTGTTTAAACATCTTAATGCGTTTGCACTGCATTGATCATAGAGCGTTGACGCATAATCGATAGATGATGAAATAAATGCATGAAAGAATTTCTTTCGAGCTGTAACATCGAGGAAATTCTTAATTTTTGAAAGTTGAAATAACCTTTGGGAAATACGTTTGCATAAACTATCGATATGGGGTGACCAGGAAAGATTATTGTCGATAGTAACACCTAGAACTTTATGAGTATCAACTTCATGAATGACTGTACTACCTATGTGTATAGAAGGTAGACTGAAGGTTATTTTTTGCCGTTTTTGTCGCGAAGTTAGTTAATATTGAGAGAAAAAAAGTAGGGGACCAAGACAGATCCTTGGGAACACCAAATTTTTGTGTCTGAAATTTGGATTGTTGGTTGCCCAAGAAAACCTTGTGATATGGTAACCTTAGAAAGAAAAAGATGTAGAGAAGAGAAAGAGTTTGGGCCGGAAAGTCATATATAAGGCTAACTTACACAGCAGCAAATTATGGTGAATGAACATCGAATGCTTTTTGCAAAGTCAACACAACAATACTCCCGTGAAATTTGTTACCACTGATAATGAACGAGCCAATCCTCGACGAGGTTAGTTTTCAAAGCAGTGTGCATGATGGGTTTTTCTCTAAATCCTGATTGATTTGGATGAGAGCAAATTGTTCTCCGAACATGGTGACATTTGATGTTTATAGACATGTTTTTCCAAGGTTTCGACAGGACCCGATAATGCTATTGAAATAGTCTGTAATTGAATGGATTAGTTTCGCTTCTCCAGATTTATAGATCTCCCATTTTGGCTTGCCTAAGAATATAAGGAAAAATAGCTTTGTCAATGCAGGCGATTGTACAAATAAGGAAAATAGCTTTTGTCAATGCAGAGATTGTACAAATAGTTTAAGAGTCTGTGATGATAGGAGCACATGATTTAAGAATCTTACCATCTAAATTATCAAGGCCACGTGTGCCTGTCTGCTTGAGATGTGTAAGATGACGTAAACGTCAAACACCGTAATAGCAGAATGACAGCGTCCGCTTGTTATATGTTTAGAATAACAAAATTCTTTTAGTTAACTCAAGATCATTTAAAGAGGACTACCATTTGTTATGGTTGAGGAAGAGATATTAGAAAAATGGTGATTTAAATCATCAATTGAAAGCCCTTTGATAGAGGCAGACATCTTATCGACTTTATCTTTTTTGTGAGAATGTTAATAGCTTTCCAAATCGACTTAGAATTATTAGAACCTTCCAATACAAGATCTCGGAAGCATTTCTTTTTCGCTGAACGTAACATTGCCGTAACTTTATTTCGTTTTTTTTTTGAAATCTTGAAAATGTTTTTGCTTTTAACAGCATGTCTCTTTCACGGATCACATCCTGGATGACATCAGTCAACCAAGGAGGCTTGGGGGGAATGTTTTACACTTTTAGTTACAAAGGGAGCACATTTGTCATAGAGTGATAGACTAGTAAATGACTTGTGCCAGAATTGAAATGCTTCATCAGGATCAGTGAACTGATACACGTTTGATAAAGATGAATGAGCTAAGTCGAAAAAAAAAGCGTCTTTATCAAAGTTAGCAAAGATCTGTAGGTATAACTTTTGTGTCCAGGCTTGGAAATTTTTGTGCCCTTTCCTGAACCAAGTAAGCAAACAGGTAGGTGATCACTGCAGCCGCAATGTGGAGAACACACTTCACAATGTTTTGTTGTGTTGTTGCTGTAAATGTGATCAATCAGTGTTTCAGAAAGCAGAGTAATTCTAGTGGGCGTTTCAATTAATTGATTAAGTCCAAATTCTCAACTGTTTGATCCATTGATGATTGGGCTTTAAAAGATCAATGTTAAAATCACCAAGAAGGATGATTTCATGTCATTGAGTGTTACATCTTCAAGCACATCATTAAATCTGTTGACCCACTCTTTATGTTCGGAGGGGTTTTCTGTAAATGAATCCAATGAATAATGGTTTGTTTCTTTTTAGACTGATTTCGACCCATATACATTCTACGTATTCTACGAGAAAGAGACAGCGAGCAAGAGAAGAGAAGAGAGAGGCAGAGAGAGAGAAGCATTACAAATTCTACATATTACTGCACAGAGCAAAACCAATCAGCAGCACCAAAGCTACAACTAAAACCATCTCAACAAAGACAGTAAGCATGACAAATCAGGCAGCAACCTACTGACCAAGTCTGAATGCGTGGTTAATATGCTGGTTTCAATGTTCAATGATGTGATTCACTTCAAAGCTTTCACTGAGAAAAGGGCACTTGAAGAGAAGTCTCTCATCTCAGACTTTGGGGGGGCCGGAATACCTCTGTGACAGAGCGCCGACTCATAATCTTGGTGATCTTGGGGTTTCAAGTTCGAATCTCCACCTGGCCGTATCGGTACTTGGGGATTTTTCTCTTGCAGTTAACGTCTGTTCTGACTCCATTTCCATACAGTCCTTCGAATGAGACTATAAAC